>QRFJ01002490.1:0-271764 GCA_006176705.1 Cocos nucifera | reverse complement strand
AGCATCGAGTCAGTCATTGATGAGAAGGTAGACTTCCTAATGACTACTCGAGGTGGTCACGCTTAGTGCCCTCGTTCTCTAACGAGTACCTGTACTCTCGCTCCGGTGTCTCCACACCGTAGACTCAAGACTCATCTACTAAAGAGAAGCGATTGTACACCAACCTTCTGGATCAATCACCATCCTCGTGATGATCCTATGGTCGGGAGCATTTTATGAGTTAATAATGATTATTCATGTCTTAAATTTTCAACTCTTGAAAATATGAATTATCATTACCATTAACTCAAATGATGTATCACAGACACTAAATACACATATGTGATAGAAAATAACCCATTTTATTGATTATAGTCAAAATTATAATTTTGCCCCTAGAAGTGTATTACAAGTGTCAGCCAATTCTGACTTCTAGGGCATATATATCTAACAATCTCCCACTTGTCCTAAAGCCAATTGGCTACAAGTCTAAGTCCCATCTTCTCAAGGTGGGCTTCAAATTTTTGTTATCCCAACGGCTTTGTAAGTGGGTCTGCCACATTATCTATGGAGTCGACTCTCTTGACCTCGACGTAATCCTTCTTGAGGTAATTATGGATGAGGTGGTATTGCCGCTCAATGTGCTTAGACTTCTGGTGAGACCTCGGCTTCTTAGCCAATGCTATGGTGCCATTGTTGTCGCAATACAGAGGAATGGATTTGATAGCATTACTTTGATTTCTGTCGTAAACTTCTTGCACCAGAATGCTTCCTTCGCAGCCTCTGATGCAGCGATATATTCTGCTTCCATGGTGGAATCTGCTATCATGGTTTGCTTGAAACTCTTCCAGCTGACAGCACCACCATTGCACACAAACAGACTCCTAGATGTCGACTTTCGATCATCTATATCGGACATGAAATCCGAGTCTGTGTATCCCTGGACTTGGAGTTCTCCGTTACCAAAGACCAACATCATATCCTTAGTTCTTCTCAAGTACTTAAGGATACATTTCATAGAAGTCCAGTGTTCTTCACCTGAATTTGACTGATATCTGCTTGTGACACTCACAGCATGGGCTATATCAGGTCGTGTACATAGCATGGCATACATGAGGCTCCCTATTGCAGAAGCATAAGGGATCTTGCTCATGCATTCTATTTCCTCAGGTGTGCTAGGGCACATCTTCTTGGAAAGATGAATACCATGTCTGAAGGGTATTAATCCCCTCTTAGAGTTTTCCATACTAAACCTCTTTAGTACTTCCTCTATGTACATCTTCTGTGAAAGTCCTAGCATCCTATTCGGTCTATCCCTATAGACCTTAATTCCTAGAATAAAGGATGCTTCACCTAGGTCTTTCATGGAGAATTCCTTGGACAACCATAATTTGACTGTTGTCATCATGGGAATATCATTTCCCAATAAGGAGGATGTCATCCACGTACAATACGAGGAAGACAACAGCGCTCCCACTGACCTTTTTGAAGACACATTTTTCTTCATTTTTGATGAAACCAAACATTTTGATCACATCATTGAAATGAGTGTTCCAGCTCCGAGATGCTTGCTTAAGTCCATATATGGACCTTTGCAGCTTGCAAACCTTGTGATCAGTATCACTGGATGTGAAACCTAGCGGCTGTTCCATATAGATATCTTCCTCAAGATATCCATTTAAGAATGCCATTTTCACGTCCATTTGCCATATTTCATAATCGAAATAGGCTGCAATGGCAAGCAATGTGCGGATGGATTTTAGCATAGCCACTGGAAAAAGGTATCCTGATAGTCAATGCCTTCGCATTGACTATAACCTTTTGCCACTAGTCTAGCCTTGAATGTCTCCACATTTTCCATCTGCACCAATCTTTCTCTTGAAGATCCATTTACACCCAATAGGTACTATACCTTCTGGTGGATCTACCAAGGTCCAGACTTGGTTTGAGTGCATCGAGTCAATTTCTGACTGCATTGCCTCTAGCCATTTCTCGGAGTCGATATCTGATATCGCCTCGTTGTAGGTTTTGGGATCATCACCATGAGCACCATTACCTACGAGGAACATTTTCTCTACTTCCTCTGAAATAATACCTAAGTATCTTTCAGGGGATGGAAAACTCTTTCCGATCTATGAGGTGGAGGAGGTAGTGTTCTTTATTGGCTCAACCTGATTTGGTTCCAATTGGTCCTTAGCTCATTGTACTTGTGAGACTTTCTCATCAAGCTTAATCTGCTTTTCCAATGCCGCTATCTTGAATAAACTATTTTTCAAGAAAGATGGCATGTCGACTCACAATCACATTGTGGTCTTCTGGAATGTAGAAATAGTATCCTAATGACTCTTTAGGATATCCTATGAATCGAGCTCTGAAAGGACCTAAACTCTAACTTGTCCGCTTGTTGTCTTTTGACATGAGCCGGACAACCCCAAATTCTGAGATGACTCAGACTTGGTTTCTTACCATGCCATATCTCATACGGTGTGGTGGTAGGAACGGTTTTAGAGGGAACCCTATTCAGTAGATAAATTGAAGTTAACAATGAATGTCCCCAAAGAAAATCAGGGAGGTCTGTGAAGCTCATCATGGATCGAACCATATCCAATAGAGTCCGATTTCTCCATTCTGAAATTCCCGTTGAGTTGAGGTGTTCCTGGTGGAGTCCATTGAGAGACTATGCCATTTTTTTTTTGAGATAGTCTAGGAATTCTCGGCTAAGGTATTCACCTCCTCGATCTGATCGAAGAACCTTAATGGGTTTTTCAGTTTGTTTTTCTACTTCATGTCTGAATTCTTTGAACTTTTCAAAAGCTTCAGACTTATGTCTCATAAGATACACATACCCATACCTAGACAGATCATCGGTAAAGATAATGAAGTAGACAAAATTGCCTCTAGCCGGCACATCAAATGGGCCGCACACATCAGTATGTACTAGGGCAAGGAGATCTGTGGCCCTTTCCCCATGTCCAACAAAAGGGAGTTTAGTCATTTTGCCTTGAAGACAAGATTCACAAGTTGGATATGACTCGAAAGTCAATGGACTCAATAGCCCATTTTTCTCCAATTTGTTGATCCTATCTTCTGCTATATGACCTAATCTCAGGTGCCATAGATATCCTATCATTTGGACTATCCCTAGGTCGTTTGGCATTCACGTTTTGCTCGATAGTTAGAACAGGTACATCAATATGTAGCTGATAAAGATCCATTAATAAGGAAACCATTTGCAATTTTATTTCTTTCATAAAGAATGTTACAATGGTCCTTAAAGAAGGTAATCACATAGCCTTCTAGTGCTAAGCATGAAACAGAAATCAAATTCCTGCTAGCTGCAGGCACATAATAACAGTCTTTCAAAACTAAGTCTAAACCAGATGGTAATCGAAGAGGGTATGTTTCCACCGCCACTGCAGCAACTCTTGCTCCATTATCGATGCGTAGGATCATGTCTCCATCCCTCAGCCTCCTGCTATCCTCAAGACCCTGCATGGAAGTGCATAGATGAGCACTAGAACCAGAGTCAAGCACCCAACTGGATGCAGAAGAAATCGTAAGGTTAGACTCAATAACGAGCATACCTCCAGAAGGACCTTCCTTCTTGTTCTTCAGGGTGGCCAGGTAAGTAGGGCAGTTCCGCTTTCAGTGGCCGTCGCTGTTGCAATGAAAATACTTTCCTTTGGCAGCGGCTTTCATTCTTTGGCTCTGCCTTCTTTCTTCTTTGCTTTTTTCCATCTTTTGCTTTTTCACAGACTTCTTTTTTCTTTCCATAAGACTTTCTTTTGGAAGAAGTCCATTCCATAGCAAGAACTGAGCCTTTAGAATCTTTCATAGAAAGCTCAGTGGTAACCAGCATGTTCATTAATTCGGCCAAGGAATTTTGAAGTTTATGCATGTGGTAATTCATGATGAATTGCCCATATGCATCAGTCAAGGATTGCAGAATAATATCATTCTGCAGATCCAAGTCTAACTTCACACCGAGCTTCTCAAGCTCTTCCATGTCCTTGATCATCGTCAGACAGTGATCTTGGACTGACTGCCCATCATGCATCTTAGCCTTAAAAAGTCATTTTGTGACTTGATACTTGGCTGCGCGACTCTGTTCACCAAACATCTCCTGCAGGTGAGCCAACATTTGGCGAGCAGTCCTGATATCTTCATGTTGGTGCTGGAGCTCATCAGACATCGAGCCCAACATGTAATATCTGGCCTTATTATCTTCGTCTATCCATTTTTTTAGAGACGCTCTCTGTTCAGTGGATGGACAGGTTGGTAAGGTGGGAGGGTCCTGATCCAATACATGTGTTAACTTCTCAGAACCCAAAACTATTTTGTAGTTCCTGAGCCAATCTTTATAATTGGGTCCGGTCAGTCTATGTGTGTCCAGGATACGTGCTAATGGGTTGGATGCAGATATTTTTCTGTAGAGAGTCAAAGATTCTAGTTAGATACTGTAATTATGACTTGACCAATTTGTTTAGAAATTTTATTTTTAAATAAATTAGCTCCCACTATTTTCTTGGATCCCTACACTTCCTCTGTAGAGATGCGAAAAATCTCCATGATTAATGATTTCTAGTGGGTGGTGCGGTCTCACCAACTGACTCATCACCTCACCTAATAGTTATTGGTGATGGGTTAGCCAATGAGTGAACAACTCTTGTTCAATGATTCTCTAATCATGGTGCACCCAAACTTGGTCTCTAATTCATGAATCTCATCGTATCCAGAATATTGATCCACTCCTTAGTTAAGTCAGACCCACCATTTGCATAGACTGGATTCCTAATTGAGTCTCTCACCGTATCCGAAATATTGAGCCCAACTCATCCTCCAGCCCATAGCATCAAATGCCTAATAGACATGGTTGCATCTTTCCGGTGCAACTGAGCCACTGTATATCCAGCCGAGAATAATCAACCCCGGGAAGGGCCCGCACATCTACAATGGTGGAAGACCTCAGACTTAATCTTTTCTTAGGTCGTATGTGCCGAACTTATCTTAGACACCAAATTGTTGAGCCAGAACCAATTGGGTTAGCCTACAATCCAGACTCTAACCTCTGAGCCTAATTAGGTATTGCTTGATCGTGACTCGATCTTGACCCAGACTTAATCCTATTAGGCTGGTCAATTTAAGCATTGTTGATCCCATCTAACCAACTCTTGATTCGATTTGATCAACCGCTTAGACCTAATTGAGCTACCCAAGCCCGAACCCAGTATTATGAATATGTCTTAGATCTGAAATTCTCAATTTTAGATCTAATTTTATATTCCATAATCTTAATTCTTAATTAAGTAGGGTTCATAAACAAAATATGCACAATAAATCCTAGGGTTTCAGGATCTAGGGTTTTGCAGAAAGTAAGTTTTGGATTTTTTGATTAAGGACGAACGCACAGCACCCCTACACATCATAAGAACACCCCATCGGATGGAAGGAGAGGGCCTTTAAATCCTTCTTCGTTCTTATGAACCGGACGGCCAAGAGGAACGCCTTAATCAGGAACATGCAATACTACAAAATAGTTTTAGATCTATATCATATATCTCATATACAAATTAGATCTAATCATGGCATATTTTGCATACATCTCATGTATCGAATCATGCATGTTTTCAGATCTAAATTATCTCATAATAATCTAAAAAATTAGATTTAAATTGATCTTATCAAAATAAACTCTAATCTACATAACTATATAGAACTATTCTACAACTAGTCTAGACATGCATCAATCATATCTCATATGATGTTAAAATTAAATAATTTTTATTTACTATTTTTTAGATATTATTATAATAATTATAATATCAAAAAATAGTAAATAAATAGATCTAAAATATGATTTAATCAGATTAAATCATAAACATGCAAGACTATTCTATAGAACTATTCTTTTTAGAACTAGTTATGCATATTTTCTAATCTTCGATCCAAATTATTTAATTTTAATTTTTTCTGATTTTAGATCTGATCATATCTCATATGACATCTAAAATTAATTATTTTTAATTAGAATAAATTTAAAATTAGATCTAAATACTTTAGAACCTTGGCTCTGATACCAGTTGATGAAAAATTCTGATTTTTCGGACCAGATTTGTTCAGATCTGATCAGATCAAGAGATATATTTTAAAAATTTTTTCTTTGATCCTAATCAGATCTAAGATATTTTAGATCTAATTTTTATTATTTTAATAATAAAAATAAAATCTAAATAAATTTAATTTAATTTAATTTATCTTGATGTTGGGTAATCCTATTACCCATTGATGATCCTGTATGCAGCGGAAGGTTCTGGATCTAGCCATGCAAGTGTCTGATCTTTATCGCTATCCACTCAGATTAGATTTGGAGATCCTCTTTTTCTCTATCATGTCTCCAAAAATTAGATCTAGATCTAATCTGGAGGATCTTCAAAACACCTTTCGAAGATCAGCAGTCGTCTTTTGTAGCAGAGCAATTTCTAGCCTTCAGTTGCCTTTCTCTCATCTGGATTGCACCAACCAAGAATCCAAACCTCTTTGGACGTGGAGAGGAGAGGGAGAAGGTGCTTTGGCATGGAGGAGGAGAGGAGAAGCAGCCTTGGGGCGTGGAGAATTATGATGATCTTTGAGTTGGGTGCAGTATCTTATTTATAGACTAAGCGTGATCCAACTCCTCTTCTTCCCAAGCAATCACAATCCTTTGTGAAATTAGATCTAAATCTGATTGGTGGGAATAGAGTCTCTTAGATTCTTCCTTAGATGGTGCCTAAGATCAGTCAAAGTTGGTTCTTAGGAGAACTCTAATCAGAATCCAAAAAGATGGAGTCTCTATCCAACAGGGACTCCTGGGCACCTCCAGCTTGGGCACACGCCAAGGGTAGCGTGCGCCCTCCTCCTTGCTAGGTTCTGATAGGGGGACAGGCCCCCACCAGCTCTCCAATAGGTGCGTGACACATGGACAGAAGTCAAAGTATCAATGGTCAACATTTGACCAGTCAAAGGTCAACTTTTGACCAAAGTCAAAGGATAAGAAATGGCAAGTGACCAAAAATGGTAGGTATTATCTTACAAAATAAGATAATCTTTTTCTGATCTAGACAGACTCCAGTCAGATCAAGTGAAGGCCTCTGAATGAGCACAAACTCCTTTGGCTTAGTCCGGATAACTATTTATGATAGTAAAAGAAGAACGTTAAGTTCAATCGAGTGCTAGCACGATTTTTTTGAACCTAATTGAATCTCATTCAGATCAATTGAACTAGATTAGTTCAATTGATGATCACCAGATTCAAACCCTTATTTGTGTGATCTAGTTAGGTTCAGTTCTGTATGGTAATGGGATATGTCATGATCTCTATCATCGACATCATCGAAACTCTTTTCGTTGGACCAGAACTCTTCTGATTCAAACAGCTAGAATGATCGATCATCTAAATCATTCTAATTGCTCCCAAAATCCATCAGTGACACCTAGCAGTATATGGTGGCAACCCATCAGAGCTGAATGCGAACCTCTTGGTGCAGCTACCTATGTGATTAAGTCCTTCTATCTTGAGCCTCGATCAGATTAGGGTTAAGGTGAACTCATCAAACCCTAGTTTCTATCATATGATGTAATCATTCGATTCAAGTTCGATGTAAAAATCTAAATAGAAACTCTTTCTATTATTTTACTCTGCCATGGCCATGGGCTTCTGGACTTGATTCTCATGATCATCATAGGGCTGCTCCTCTACCACCGAGGTAGATAGATTTCATCTTGATGCAATCCAGTTCCTACAATGAACATGTCATAGCCAACATATACCTCAGGATTTCGTATGGCTAGGAGATCGAGTAATGGTGTAGTCAAACTATAACACCCTCAAGGTGAACTATCGATGCACCTCAAGTCAAAGAACCTGACACACCACTACAGCATCGAGTCAGTCATTGACAAGAAGATAGACTTCCTAATGACTACTCGAGGTGGTCATGCTCAGTGCTCTTGTTCTCTAATGAGTATCTGTACTCTCACTCTGGTATCTCCACACCATAGACTTAAGACTCATCTACTAAAAAAAAGTGATTGTACACCAACCTTTCGAATCAATCACCATCCTTGTGATGATCCTATGGTCGGGAGCATTTTATGAGTTAATAATGATTATTCATGTCTTAAATTTTCAACTCTTGAAAATATGAATTATCATTACCATTAACTCAAAAGATGTATCCTAAACATTAAATACACATAGGTGATAGAAGATAACCCATTTTATTGATTATACTCATAATTATAATTTTGCCCATAGAAGTGTATTACAAGTGTCAGCCAATTCTGGTTTCTAGGGCACATATATCTAACACTTCTTTCAAGAAAAAATCTTCTAAAAAGAAGAAGTTTGTGAAGAAGCAGAAGATGGATGGTGGGAAGAAGAAGAATGTAGAGCTGAAGAAGAAGGCCGCTGACAAAGAAAAATATTTTTATTGCAACATAGACGATCATTAGAAGTGGAATTGCCCCTTCTATCTGTTCAGCCTGAAGAATAAGAAGGAGGCAGATCCTTCTAGAGATATGCTTGTTATAGAATCTAAACTTATGATTTCTTTTGCATCCAATTGGGTGCTTGACTCTAATTTTAGTGCTCACTTATGCACTTCTATGCAGGGTCTTTAGGATAGCAGGGGGCTGAGGGATGGTGAGATTATCCTACGCATCAAAAATGGAGCAAGAGTTGCTGCAGTGACCATGGAAACCTATCCTTTGTGATTATCATTAGGATTAGATTTAGTTCTTAGAGACTATTTTTGTGTGCCTACAGCAAGCAGAAATTTAATTTCTATTTTATGTTTAGTACAGGAAGGCTATGTAATTAGTTTTCTTAAGAACCATTATAATATTCTTTATGAAAGAAATAAAATTATAAGTGGTTTTCTTATAAATGGTCTTTATCAGTTACATATTGATGTTTCTATTTTTAATATCGAGCAAAACGTGAATGCTATAGGATCAAAATGACCTAGGGATAGTCTAAATGATAAGTATCTATGGCACCTTAGGCTAGATCATATAGCAGAAGATAGGGTTAACAAATTAGAGAAATCTGGACTATTGAGTCCATTGACTTTTGAGTCATATCCGATTTGTGAATCATATCTTCATGGCAAAATGACCAAGCTTCCTTTTGTACGACATGGGGAAAGGGCCACAGAACTACTTGCCCTAGTACATACTAATATGTGCGGCCCATTTGATGTGCCGACTAGAGGCAACTATGTCTACTTCATTATCTTTATCGATGATTTATCTCGGTATGGGTATGTATATTTGATGCGACATAAATCTGAAGCTTTTAAAAAGTTTAAAGAATTCAGACATGAAGTAGAAAAATAAATCAGAAAACCTATTAAGAATCTTTGATCAAATCTAGGAGGTGAATACCTTAGTCAGAATTCCTAGACTATCTTAAGCAAAATGGCATAGTCTCTCAATGGACTACATCTGGAATATCTCAACTCAATGGAGTTTCAGAATGGAGAAATCAGATCTTATTAGATATGGTCCAATCTATAATGAGCTTCATAGACCTCCCAGAGTTTTTTTTGGGATATAGTCTAATGACCGCTATATATTTACTGAATAGGATTTCATCTAAAATCGCTCCTACCACACCGTATGAGATATGGCATGATAAAAAACCAAGTCTGAGTCACCTTAGAATTTAGAGTTGTCCGACTCATGTTAAGAGACAACAGACGAATAAGTTAGAGTATAGGTCTTTTAGAGCTCGATTCATAGGATATTCTAAAGAGTCATTAGGATATTATTTTTATATTCTAGAAGACCATAATGTGATTGTGAGTCAACATCCCATCTTTATTGAAAAATAGTTTATTCAAGATGGTGGCATCGAAAGATAGATTAGGCTAGAGGAGAAAGTCTCCTAAGAGCAACGAGCTAAGGACCTTATGAAACCCAATCAGATTGAGCCAGTCCAATCACTATCTCCTCCACCTCGTAGATCAGAAAAAATTTTTCATCCTCATGAAAGGTACTTAGGTACTATTTTAGATGACGTAGAGAAAATATTCCTCATGAAAAATGGGGTTCATGGTGATGATCCTAAATCCTATGATGAGGCGATATTAGATATTGACTCCGAGAAATGGTTAGAGGCAATAAAGTTAGAGATTGACTCAATGCGCTCGAACCAAGTCTAGACCTTGGTAGATCCATTTGAAAGTATAGTACTTATTAGGTGTAAATGGATCTACAAGAAAAAGGTGCAGATGAAAATATAGAGACATTCAAGGCTAGGTTAGTGGCAAAAGGATATAGTCAGTGCGAAGGTATTGACTATCAGGATACCTTCTCGCTAGTAGCCATACTAAAATTCATCTGCACATTGCTTGCTGTTGTAGCCTATTTCAATTATAAAATATGGCAGATGGACATAAAAATGGCCTTCTTAAATGGATATCTTGAGGAAGATATCTATATGAAACAGTCGCTAGGTTTCGTATCCAGTGATGCTGATCACAAGGACTGCAAGTTGCAAAGATCTATCTATGGACTTAAGCAAGCATCTCGAAGCTGGAATGCTCATTTCAATGATGTGATCAAATCATTTGGATTCATCAAAAATGAGGAGAAACCATATGTATTCAAAAAGATCAGTGGGAGTACTGTTGTCTTCCTCGTACTATATATGAATGACATCCTTCTTATTAGGAATGATATTCCCATGTTGACCACAGTTAAAGTGTAGTTATCAAAAGAGTTCTCTATGAAAGACCTAGGAGAAGCATCCTTTATTCTAGAAATTAAGATCTATAGGGATAGACCGAATAGAATATTGGATCTCTCATAGAAGATGTACATAGAGGAGGTACTAAAGAGGTTTAGAATGAAAAACTCTAAGAGAGGATTGGGGCCCTTCAGACATGGTATTCATCTCTCCAAGAAGATGAGTACCAACACACCTGAGGAGATTGAACGCATGAGCAAAATTCCTTATGCTTCAGTAATAGGGAGCCTCATGTATGCCATGCTATGTACATGACCTGATATTGCTCATGCTGTGAGTGTCAAGAGCAAATGTCAGTCGAATCTAGGTGAAGAGCACTAGACTTTTGTGAAATATATCCTTAAGTACTTGAGAAGGACTAAGGATATATTCTTGGTTTTTGGTAATGGATAACTCTAAGTCTAGGGTTATACAGATTCAGATTTTATGTCTAATATAGATAATCAAAAGTTGGCATCTGGTAGTCTGTTTGTGTGTAATGGTGGTGTTGTCAGCTAAAAGAGTTCTAAGTAGACTATGATAGTAGATTCCATCATGAAAGTAAAGTACATCGCTGCATCGAAAGTTGCAAAGGAGGTATTTTGGTACAAGAAGTTCACCGTAGAACTCAGAGTGATACTATCAGATGTTGTCCCTCTGTACTATGACAATAATGGTGTCATAGTCCTAGCTAACGAGCCAAGGTCTCACTAGAAATCCAAGCACATCGAGCGGCGATTTAACCTCATTCATGATTACCTTGAGAAGGATTATGTCAAGATCAAGAGAGTTGACTCTACAGATAATGTGGCAGATCCACTGATGAAGCCTTTAGGCTAGTAGAAGATCGAAGCCCATCTTGAGAAGATGGGACTTAGATTTGTAGCCAATTGGCTTTTGGTCAAGTGGGAGTTTGTTAGATGTGTGCCCTAGAAGCCAGATTAGCTAATACTTGTAATATACTTCTAAGGATAATTTTATAATTTTGATTATAAATTAATAAAAAAATTATTTTCTATCATAGTATGTATTTAAAGTTTATGTGATACATTCTTTGAGTTAATGGTAATGACAATTCATATTTTTAAAGAGTTAAAAATTTAAGACATGAATTTTCATAATTAACACATAAACTGCTTCCGACCGTAAGATCATCACGAGGATGGTGATTGATCTGAAAAGTTGGTGTACGATTGCTTTCTTTGAGTAGATGAGTCTTGAGTCTACGGTGTGGAGATACTAGAGCGAGAGTATAGGTACTCATTAGAGAACGAGGGCACTGAGCATGACCACCTCGAGTATTCATAAGAAAGTCTACCTTCTCATCGATGACTGGCTCGATTTTACAGTAGTGTGTCTGGTTTTTGGACCTGAGGTGCATCGATAATTCACCTTAAGGGTGTTGTAGTTTGACTACACCATAACTCGATCTTCTAGCCATTCGAAACTCTAAGGTGTATGTTGGTTATAGTACGTTCATTGTAGGAATTGAATTTCACCAATAAGGAATCTATCTATCTCGGTAGATGAGGAGTAGTCCTATGATGATCATGAGAATCGAGTCCATAAGCCCATGGCCATAGTAGAGTGAAGATGATAGAAAGAGTTTCTATAAATGGTTTCACATAGGACTCAAATCGAATGATTAATTCATATAATAGATATTGGGTTTGACGAGTTCATCTTAATCCTAATCCTATCGGGGCTCAAGATAGAAGAATCCAATCACACAGGTAGCTGCACCAAGAGGTTTACTTTCAGTTTCGATGGGTTGCCACCATATACTGCTAGGTATCACTGGTGGATTTTGGGGGCAATTAGAATTGTTTTAATGATCGATCATTCTAATTGTATGAATCAGAAAAGTTCTAATCCATCAAAAGGTGTTTCAATGATGTCGATGATGAAGATCGTGATATATCTCATTACCATATAGAACTGAACTTAACTAGGTCACAAAAATAAGGATTTGGGTTTGGATGTCATTAATTGAGCTAACCTAGTTCGATTGATTTGGATTAGATCCAATCAGGTTCAAGATAATCATGCTAGCATACGGTTGAGCCTGACTTTCTCCTTCTATAATCTTTTTGATTCATCGCAACCAAGTTGAATTTGATTTAACTCATTCCTGTATCTTGAATGAGTTTACTTTCATCTGACTGGGACAAGTTCAGATCAGATTAATTATGAAAATTAAAGTCATTCCTAGTGCAATTGGACTAGGATCAATAGTTGAACCAATTGAGAGAATTGAGGATCAAGTGATCAGAGAATTTTAAAAATTCTTTTAGAAATCATTTTACTCTAGTTTTTGGATATGTGATAGGGGATGAGGTATACTTTGGGTGTGCAAAATTTTGTGATTTTTGGAGGTGCCTAGACTAGGTTTTGATATAGTTTGATTTGGATCAAACTCTTAAGGGAAGAGTCCTAGTCGCACATGGACTCTTCCTTATCCTTTCATGCCACTACCTTCTAGATGGATTTTTGGCATCAAAACCAGATGGGATCTTGGGTTTTTCATGGAGATTAGGTCCAGGAGTCCCAATAGTCGAATTAATAAGGTTTTTGATCAAAAAGAGACTCTTTATGGCACTATATCTAGTATAAGAACTCTTCTCATGAAATTACCTGAATGTAATTTATTTTTTCCACACCTAAAGGAGCCTTCCCTTTGATATCCATGCCCCCTCTATCCTCTCTTTCCCTCTCTTCTACATACCTAAAAAGTTAGGCATAAATCTGAGTTGAAGATCTAAGATTTTTGGCACAAGATTTAGCATTTATGCGACGGTATTCGTGAGATGAACAGGTTGCCCTCAAAAGTCCTTTTGAAGGTTTTTCAAATTAGATCCAGGTCTAATTTTTAAAGAAAAGATTCATAAGGAGAAGACATTCAGATCTTGTCTAAGTGGATACCAATAGAGGCTAGGCGCGTGCGTGGCTCCTTCCAAAACCTCAGAAATTAACAGGATCATTGTAGGATAATTAGATTACTAAATCAAGTACTTAAAATTAAATTGATTTAATTTTATTTTTAACTTTTAATATCATATCTCTATCATTAGATCTAAGAAGTCTCAAATCTAATTAGAATTTTAAGAAAATTTTTTTGAAATATTCCTTCAAATCCAATCAGATCTGAACGATCCTGTGCTGGAAAAATAGATTTTTGCTTCACCAACTACCCATCATGCATTTATGCCTTGAAAAATCTCTTCGAGACTTGATAATGCGCTGCACGACTCTATTCATCAAACAACTCTTATAGGTGCGCCAATGTTTGGCAAGCAGTCCTAATATCTTCATGTTGGTGCTTCAATTCATCTGACATTGAGCCCAACATGTGGCACCTTACTTTATTATGATCGTCAGACCACTTCTTGTAAGACATTCTCTGATCAGCAGTCAAATGGGCTGGTAAGGGAGAGGTCCTGGTCCAATACATAGGTCGACCATTTTGAACCCAAAATATTTTTGAAGTTCTTTAGCCAATTCTTATAAATTGGTCTGGTCAACTTGTGGGTATCTAGGATTCGAGCTAGGGATTTTGATGTAGATATTTTACTGTAGAGAGTCAAAGTTTCTAGTTAGACTTGTAATTTGACTAAACCAATTTATTTAAGAACTTCATTTTTAAACAAATTAGGCTCTCACTATTTTCTCGGATCCCTACACTTGCTTAGCAGAGATACAAAAATCTCCACGATCATTGATTTCTAATGGATGGTGCAGTCCCATCGACTGGCTCACCACCTCACCTAACAGTTATTGATAATGGCCAATCGATGAGTGGATAACTCTTGTTCAATATTTCTTTAAACATCGTGCACCCAAATCTGATCTCTAATTCATGAAGCTCACTATGTCCGAAATATTGCTCCACTCCTTAGTTAAGTCAAACCCACCATTTGCATAAATTAGATCTTTTATTGGATCCCTCACCGTATCCGAAATATTGAGCCCAACCCATCCTCCAACCCATAGCATCCAATGCCTAATAGACATGGTTGCATCTTTCCAACACAACTGAACCACTATATCCAGCCGAGAACAATCAACCCTAGAAAGGATCCGCACATCTACAATGGTGGAAGATCTAGGACTTAATATTTTCTAAGGGAGATTTGATTTGGTCTCTTAGACTCAACTAGTCATAATATTTATGACTAACCTAGTGGTATGGGTTAGCTCAAATTGTTAGCCATCTCAAACCAGAACTAGGTCGACTCAATCGATCAGGTAAGTGAGATCAGTAAAAGGAATATACCATTAACTCGTAATGAACGCATTCAAGTTGAGTAGCTTTCAATTAAAAACTACTGATCGTATTTGTCATACTTATCTTAGACACCGACTTGTCTGATCAGAACTGATCGGATTAGCTTATAATCCAGGCTTGAACCACGAAGCCAAATTAGATCTTAACTTGATCAACCACATATGACTATGAGTCGACCTTGACTCAGACTTAATCTTATTAGACTGGTTAAATCTAAGCACTCTTGATCCCACCTAACCAACTCTTGATTCGGTTTGATCAATCGCTAGACCTAATTGAGCTACCTACACCCGAACCCATGATTTATGAAGGTATCTTAGATCTAAAAATTCATAATTTTAGTTCTAATTATTTTTATAAACTTAATTGTTAATTAAGTCCAAGGGTTCAATAACAAAACATGTATAAAAAATTCTAGGATTTAAGAATCTAGAATTTTGTAGAAAAGTAAGTTTTTGATTTTTGATTAAGGGCAAACACATAACACCCCTACATGCCATAAGAGCACCCCATCGAATGAAAAAAGGGGGTCTTTAAATCCTTCTTACTCTTATGATTGAACGACCAAGAAAAATGCCTTAATCAGAAATATGAACCATACTACAAAACTATTAGATTTAAAGCATATAACTGTTACATGATTTAAGATCTAATATATACATATTTTGCATACATCTCATGTATCAAATTTAATATTTAAATTTATGTTTCAGATCTGATTACATTTAATATAATATCTAAAAATAAAATTTTAAATGATCTCATCAAAAAAAAAATTTAATCTAGACTACTCATGGCATAAATCTATGGAACTAGTCTAGACATGCATTGCATATGTCATACATATGAAATTTTTAAATGCATTTCATGCTTTTAAATCTAATTATATCATATATAATATCTAAAATTTAACTAATCTAATCACATAATCTTCAAAAAATTAAATAAATATTTTATTAAATTTTTTATCTAGACTATGAGATTAAACTAAAGATGTAGTTTAGACTTATGCTGCCTATATCACATATATCAAAATTTTAAATTAGACCTTATATTTTAGATATGATTACATCTAATGTAATATCTAAAACTTAAATGATCAAATCATAAAAAGTTAAATCAGATCTAATCTAAAATATATTTGAAACTATCATGATATAGAATAACAGATCTAGACGAGAATATGCATTTTTATATCAAATATTGTTAGATATATGTGCCCTAGAAGCCAGAATTGGCTGACACTTGTAATATACTTCTAGGGGCAAAATTGTAATTTTGACTATAATTAATAAATGGGTTATTTTCTATCACACATGTGTATTTAGTGTCTGTGATACATCCTTTGAGTTAATGGTAATGATAATTCATATTTTCAAGAGTTGAAAATTTAAGACATGAATAATCATTATTAACTCATAAACAGCTCCCGACCATAGGATCATCACGAGGATGATGATTGATCCGGAAGGTTGGTGTACGATCGCTTCTCTTTAGTAGATGAGTCTTGAGTCTATGGTGTGGAGACACCAGAGCGAGAGTACAGGTACTCGTTAGAGAACGAGGGCACTGAGCGTGACCACCTCGAGTAGTCATTAGGGAGTCTACCTTCTCGTCAATGACTGACTCGATGCTGCAGTAGTGTGTCTGGTTCTTTGACCTGAGATGCATCGGCAGTTCACCTTGAGGGTGTTATAGTTTGACTACACCATTACTCGGTCTCCTAGCCATATGGAACCCTGAGGTGTATGTTGGCTATGACATGTTCATTGTAGGAACTGGATTGCATCAAGATGGGATCTATCTACCTCGGTGGTAGAGGAGTAGCCCTATGATGATCATGAGAATCAAGTCCAGAAGCCCATGGCCATGGCAGAGTGAAATAATAGAAAGAGTTTCTATTTAGATTTTCACATTGGACTCGAATCGAATGATTACATCATATGACAGAGACTAGGGTTTGACGAGTTCACCTTAACCCTAATCTGATCGGGGCTCAAGATAGAAGAACTGAATCACACAGGTAGCTGCACCAAGAGGTTCGCATTCAGCTCTGATGGGTTGCCACCATATACTGCTAGGTGTCACTGGTGGATTTTGGGAGCAATTAGAATGATTTAGATGATCGATCATTCTAGCTGTTCGAATCAGAAGAGTTCTGATCCATCGAAAGGAGTTTCGATGATGTCGATGATAGAGATCATGACATATCCCATTACCATACAGAACTGAACCTAACTGGGTCACACAAACAAGGGTTTGAATCTGGTGATCATCAATTGAACTGATCTAGTTCAATTGATCTGAATGAGATTCAATTAGGTTCAAGGAAATCGTGCTAGCACTCGATTGAACCTAACGTTCTTCTTTTACTATCATAAATAAGTTGTCCTGGACTGAGCCAAAGGAGTTTGTGCTCAATCAGAGGCCTTCATATGGTCTGACTGGAGGTTGTCCAAGTCAGAATAGGTTGTCTTATTTGTAAGACATTACCTGCCATTTTTGGTCACCTGCCATTTCTTGTTCTTTGACTTTGGTCAAAAGTCTACCTTTGACTGGTCAAACGTTGACCATTGACCCTTTGACTTTTGACCACATGTCATGCACCTATTGGAGAGCTGGTGGGGGCTTGTCCCCCTGCCAGAACCTGGCAAGGAGAAGGGCGCACGCCAAGGGTGGCGTGAGCCCAAGTAGGAGGCGCCTAGGAGTCCTTGTTGGACAAGGACTCCATCCTCCCTTTTGGATTCCAATCAGAGTTCTACTAAGAATCCAGTTTGACTGGTCTTAGGCGCCCTCTAAGGAGGAATCCAGGGGTCTCTATTCCCAACCAATCAGATTTAGATCTGATTTCACAAAGGGTTGTGATTGGTTGAGAGGAAGAGGAGTTGGATCACAAGCTTAGTCTATAAATAAGAGACCCTGCGCCCAACCCTAAAAAAATAATAAAAAGAAATAATCAAGAAGAATTTCCCACGCCCCAAGGCTGCCTCTCCCCTCCTTCTCCATGCCATACTCTCTTCTCCCCTTGCTCTCCACGTCCAAAAGTGTTTTGGATTTGGTTGGTGCGATTCAGATCAAGAAAAAGGCGATCAAAAAGCAAGAAGGCTGCGCTGCTGCAAAAGGACGACTGCAGATCTTCAAAAGAGTTTTGAAGATCCTCCAGATCAGATCCAGATCTGATTTTTGGAGGTGTGATAGAGAAGAAGAGGATCTCCAGATCCAACCCGAGTGGATACCGGTAGAGGCCAGGCGCTTGCGTGGCTAAGATCCAGAACCTTCCGCTGCAATCAGGATCATCAACAGGGTAATAGGATTACCCAAATCAGGTAAATTAAATTTGATTTAATTTATCTTATTTTATTTTATTTTTATTAAATAAATAAGAATCAGATCTGAAACATATCAAGATCTGATTGAGATCAAGAGAAAAAATTTTTGAAATATATCTCTTGATCTGATCAGATCTGAACGAACCTGGACCGGGAAATCAGGATTTTCCCTTCAACTGGTATCAGAGCCATGGTTCTAAAATTGTTTAGATCTGATTTTAATTTTATTTTAATTAAAAAATAAAGTGATTTCAGATGTCACATGAGATGTGATCAGATCTGAAATCAGAAAAAATTAAAATTAAATGATTTGGATCTAAGAACATGAAGATATGCATGACTAGTTCTAGAATAGAATAGTTCTATAGAATAGTTTTGCATGTCTTTGATTTAATCTGATTAAATCATATTTTAGATCTTCTTATTTACTATTTTTTGATATTATAAGTGTTATAATAACATCTGATAAACAGCAAATAAAAATTATTTAATTTTAAATATCATATGAGATATGATTGATGCATGTCTAGACTAGTTGTAGAATAGTTCTACATAATTGTCTAGATTAGAATTTATTTTGATTAGATCAATTTAAATCTAATTTTTTAGATTATTATGAGATAATTTAGATCTGAAAACATGCATGATTTATGATACATGAGATGTATGCAAAATATGCCATGATTAGATCTAAATTTGTATATGAGATATATGATATAGATCTATAAACTGTTTTGTAGTATTGAATGTTACATGTTCCTGATTAAGGCGTTCCTCTTGGCCGTCCGGTCATAAGAACGAAGAAGGGTTTAAAGGCCCTCTCTTCCCATTCGATGGGGTGTTCTTATGATGTGTAGGGGTGCTGCGTGTTCGTCCTTAATCAGAAACCCAAAACTTACTTTCTGCAAAACCCTAGATCCTGAAACCCTAGGATTTATTGTGCATATTTTGTTTATGAACCCAACTTAATTAAGAATTAAGTTTATGGAATATTAATTAGGTCTAAAATTGAGAATTTCAGATCTAAGACATATTCATAATACTGGGTTCGGGCTTGGGTAGCTCAATTAGGTCTAAGCGGTTGATCAAACCGAATCAAGAGTTGGTTAGATGGGATCAACAATGCTTAAATTGACCAGCCTAATAGGATTAAGTCTGGGTCAAGATCGAGTCACGATCAAGCAAGACCTAATTAGGCTCAGAGGTTAGAGTCTGGATTGTAGGCTAACCCAATTGGTTCTGACTCAACAATTTGGTGTCTAAGGTAAGTTTGGCACAGACGACCGACTGGTTTTTAATTGGAAGCTACTCGACCTGAATGCGTTCTTGTACGAGTTAATGGCATATTCCTTCCACCGGTCTCACTTACCTGGCCATATCTGTTGACACAGTTCTGATCTGAGGTGGTCAATAATCCGAGCTGAACCCATGCCACTAGGTTAGTCATAATTGTTATGACTAAGCCAAGTCTAGTTTAATGAGACCTGAATCAATTCTCCCTAAGAAAAGATTAAGTCTGAGGTCTTCCACCATTGTAGATGTGCGGGCCCTTCCCGGGGTTGATTGTTCTCGGCTGGATACAGTGGCTCAGTTGCACCGGGAAGACGCAACCATGTCTATTAGGCATTGGATGCTATGGGCTGGAGGATGAGTTGGGCTCAATATTTCGGATACGGTGAGAGACTCAATTAGGAACCCAGTCTATGCAAATGGTGGGTCTGACTTAACTAAGGAGTGGATCAATATTCCGGATACGGTGAGATTCATGAATTAGAGACCAAGTTTGGGTGCACCATGATTAGAGAATCATTGAACAAGAGTTGTTCACTCATTGGCTAACCCATCACCAATAACTGTTAGGTGAGGTGATGAGTCAGTTGGTGAGACCGCACCACCCACTAGAAATCATTAATCGCGGAGATTTTCGCATCTCTACAGAGGGAGTGTAGGGATCCGAGAAAATAGTGGGAGCTAATTTGTTTAAAAATAAAATCCCTAAACAAATTGGTCAAGTCAAAATTACAGTATCTAACTAGAATCTTTGACTCTCTACAGGAAAATGTCTGCGTCCAACCCACTTGGCACGTATCCTAGGACACACATAGACTGACTGGACCCAATTATAAAGATTGGCTCAGGAACTACAAAATTGTTTTGGGTTCAGAGAAGTTAACACCATGTTTTGGACCAGGACCCTCCCACCTTACCAGCTCGTCCATCCACTTGAACAGAGAGCGTCTCTGGAAAAATGGATTGACGAAGATAATAAGGCCAGATATTACATGTTGGGCTCGATGTCTGATGAGCTCCAGCGCCAACATGAAGATATCGGGACTGCTCGCCAAATGTTGGCTCACCTGCAGGAGATGTTTGGTGAACAGAGTCGCGCAGCCAAATATCAAGTCACGAAAATGACTTTTTAAGGCTAAGATGCGTGATGGGCAGTCAGTCCAAGATCACTGTCTGACAATGATCAAGGACATGGAAGAGCTTGAGAAGCTCGGTGTGAAGTTGGACTTGGACTTGCAGAACGATATTATTCTGCAATCCTTGACTGATGCATATGGGCAATTCATCATGAATTACCACATGCATAAACTTCAAAATTCCTTGGCCGAGTTGAATGAATATGCTGGTTACCGCTGAGCTTTCTATGAAAGGTTCTAAAGGCTCAGTTCTTGCTATGGAACGGACTTCTTCCAAAAGAAAGTCTTATGGAAAGAAAAAGAAGTCTGTGAAAAAGCAAAAGGTGGAAGGATCAAAGAAGAAGAAGGCAGAACCGAAGAAGAAGGTCCGATGGCAAAGGAAAGTGTTTCCATTGCAACAGCGACGGCCATTGGAAGCGGAACTGCCCTACTTACCTGGCCACCCTGAAGAACAAGAAGGAAGGTCCTTCTGGAGGTATGCTCGTTATTGAGTCTAACCTTACGGTTTCTTCTGCATCCAGTTGGGTGCTTGACTCTGGTTCTAGTGCTCATCTGTGCACTTCTATGCAGGGTCTTGAGGATAGCAGGAGGCTGAGGGATGGAGACATGATCCTACGCATCGGTAATGGAGCAAGAGTTGCTGCAGTAGCCGTGGGAACATACCCTCTTCGATTACCATCTGGTTTAGACTTAGTTTTGAAAGACTGTTATTATGTGCCTGCAGCTAGCAGGAATTTGATTTCTGTTTCATGCTTAGCACAAGAAGGTTATGTGATCACCTTCTTTAAGGACCATTGTAACATTCTTTATGAAAGAAATAAAATTGCAAATGGTTTCCTTATTAATGGTCTTTATCAGCTACATATTGATGTACCTGTTCTAACTATCGAGCAAAACGTGAATGCCAAACGACCTAGGGATAGTCCAAACGACAGATATCTATGGCACCTGAGATTAGGTCATATAGCAGAAGATAGGATCAACAAATTGGAGAAAAATGGGCTATTGAGTCCATTGACTTTTGAGTCATATCCAACTTGTGAATCTTGTCTTCAAGGCAAAATGACTAAACTCCCTTTTGTTGGACATGGGGAGAGGGCCACAGATCTCCTTGCCCTAGTACATACTGATGTGTGCGGCCCATTTGATGTGCCGGCTAGAGGCAATTTTGTCTACTTCATTACCTTTACCGATGATCTGTCTAGGTATGGGTATGTGTATCTTATGAGACACAAGTCTGAAGCTTTTGAAAAGTTCAAAGAATTCAGACATGAAGTAGAAAAACAAACTGGAAAACCCATTAAGGTTCTTCGATCAGATCGAGGAGGTGAATACCTTAGCCGGGAATTCCTAGACTATCTTAAGGAAAATGGCATAGTCTCTCAATGGACTCCACCAGGAACACCTCAACTCAACGGGGTTTCAGAACGGAGAAATCGGACTCTATTGGATATGGTTCGATCCATGATGAGCTTCACAGACCTCCCTGATTTTCTTTGGGGACATTCATTATTAACTTCAATCTATCTACTGAATAGGGTTCCCTCTAAAACCGTTCCTACCACACCGTATGAGATATGGCACGGTAAGAAACCAAGTCTGAGTCATCTCAGAATTTGGGGTTGTCCGGCTCATGTCAAAAGACAACAAGCGGACAAGTTAGAGTTTAGGTCCTTTAGAGCTCGATTCATAGGATATCCTAAAGAGTCATTAGGATACTATTTCTACATTCCAGAAGACCACAATGTGATTGTGAGTCGACATGCCATATTTCTTGAAAAATAGTTTATTCAAGATAGCGGCATTGGAAAGCAGATTAAGCTTGATGAGAAAGTCTCACAAGCAGAACGAGCTAAGGACCAAGTGGAACCAAATCAGGTTGAGCCAATAAAGAACACTACCTCCTCCACCTCGTAGATCGGAAAGAGTTTCCCGTCCCCCTGAAAGATACTTAGGTATTATTTCAGAGGATGTAGAGGAAATGTTCCTCATAGGTAATGGTGCTCATGGTGATGATCCCAAAACCTACAACGAGGCGATATCAGATATCGACTCCGAGAAATGGCTTGAGGCAATGAAGTCAGAAATTGACTCGATGCACTCAAACCAAGTCTGGACCTTGGTAGATCCACCAGAAGGTATAGTACCTATTGGGTGTAAATGGATCTTCAAGAGAAAGATTGGTGCAGATGGGAATGTGGAGACATTCAAGGCTAGACTAGGTGGCAAAAGGTTATAGTCAACGCGAAGGCATTGACTATCAGGATACCTTTTCCCCAGTAGCTATGCTAAAATCCATCCGCACATTGCTTGCTGTTGCAGCCTATTTCGATTATGAAATATGGCAAATGGACGTGAAAACGGCATTCCTAAATGGATATCTTGAGGAAGATATCTATATGGAACAGCCGCTAGGTTTCACATCCAGTGATACTGATCACAAGGTTTGCAAGCTGCAAAGGTCCATATATGGACTTAAGCAAGCATCTCGGAGCTGGAACACTCGTTTCAATGATGTGATCAAAAAGTTTGGTTTCATCAAAAATGAAGAGGAACCATGTGTTTTCAAAAAGGGTCAGTGGGAGCGCTGTTGTCTTCCTCGTATTGTACGTGGATGACATCCTCCTTATTGGGAATGATATTCCCATGTTGACATCAGTCAAGATGTGGTTGTCCAAGGAATTCTCCATGAAAGACCTAGGTGAAGCATCCTTTATTCTAGGAATTAAGGTCTATAGGGATAGACCGAATAGGATGCTAGGACTTTCACAGAAGATGTACATAGAGGAAGTACTAAAGAGGTTTAGTATGGAAAACTCTAAGAGGGGATTAATACCCTTCAGACATGGTATTCATCTTTCCAAGAAGATGTGCCCCAGCACACCTGAGGAAATAGAACGCATGAGCAAGATCCCTTATGCTTCTGCAATAGGGAGCCTCATGTATGCCATGCTATGTACACGACCTGATATAGCCCATGCTGTGAGTGTCACAAGCAGATATCAGTCAAATCCAGGTGAAGAACACTGGACTTCTGTGAAATGTATCCTTAAGTACTTGAGAAGAACTAAGGATATGATGTTGGTCTTTGGTAATGGAGAACTCCAAGTCCAGGGATACACAGACTCGGACTTTCATGTCCGATATAGATGATCGAAAGTCGACATCTGGAAGTCTGTTTGTGTGCAATGGTGGAGCTGTCAGCTGGAAGAGTTCCAAGCAAACTGTGATAGCAGATTCCACCATGGAAGCAGAATATATCGCTGCATCAGAGGCTGCAAAGGAAGCATTCTGGTACAAGAAGTTTGCTGCAGAAATTGGAGTAATGCCATCAGATGCCATTCCTCTATACTGCGACAACAATGGCGCCATAGCCCTTGCTAAGGAGCCGAGGTCTCACCAGAAATCCAAGCACATTGAGCGGCGATACCATCCTCATCCGCGATTACCTCGAGAAAGGGTTACGTCGAGGTCAAGAGAGTCAACTCCACAGATAATGTGGCAGACCCACTTACAAAGCCGTTGGGCCAGCAGAAGATCGAAGCCCACCTTGAGAAGATGGGACTTAGACTTGTAGCCAATTGGCTTTAGGACAAGTGGGAGATTGTTAGATATATGTGCCCTAGAAGCCAGAATTGGCTGACACTTGTAATACACTTCTAGGGGCAAAATTATAATTTTGACTATAATTAATAAAATGGGTTATTTTCTATCACATATGTGTATTTAGTGTCTGTGATACATCCTTTGAGTTAATGGTAATGATAATTCATATTTTCAAGAGTTGAAAATTTAAGACATGAATAATCATTATTAACTCATAAAATGCTCCCGACCATAGGATCATCACGAGGATGGTGATTGATCCGGAAGGTTGGTGTACGAATCGCTTCTCTTTAGTAGATGAGTCTTGAGTCTACGGTGTGGAGACACCGGAGCGAGAGTACAGGTACTCGTTAGAGAACGAGGGCACTGAGCGTGACCACCTCGAGTAGTCATTAGGGAAGTCTACCTTCTCGTCAATGACTGACTCGATGCTGCAGTAGTGTGTCTGGTTCTTTGACCTGAGATGCATCGGCAGTTCACCTTGAGGGTGTTATAGTTTGACTACACCATTACTCGGTCTCCTAGCCATATGGAACCCTGAGGTGTATGTTGGCTATAGCATGTTCATTGTAGGAACTGGATTGCATCAAGATGGAATCTATCTACCTCGGTGGTAGAGGAGCAGCCCTATGATGATCATGAGAATCAAGTCCAGAAGCCCATGGCCATGGCAGAGTGAAATAATAGAAAGAGTTTCTATTTAGATTTTCACATTGGACTCGAATCGAATGATTACATCATATGACAGAGACTAGGGTTTGACGAGTTCACCTTAACCCTAATCTGATCGGGGCTCAAGATAGAAGAACTTAATCACACAGGTAGCTGCACCAAGAGGTTCGCATTCAGCTCTGATGGGTTGCCACCATATACTGCTAGGTGTCACTGGTGGATTTTGGGAGCAATTAGAATGATTTAGATGATCGATCATTCTAGCTGTTCGAATCAGAAGAGTTCTGATCCATCGAAAGGAGTTTCGATGATGTCGATGATAGAGATCATGACATATCCCATTACCATACAGAACTGAACCTAACTGGGTCACACAAACAAGGGTTTGAATCTGGTGATCATCAATTGAACTGATCTAGTTCAATTGATCTGAATGAGATTCAATTAGGTTCAAGGAAATCGTGCTAGCACTCGATTGAACCTAACGTTCTTCTTTTACTATCATAAATAAGTTGTCCTGACTGAGCCAAAGGAGTTTGTGCTCAATCAGAGGCCTTCATATGGTCTGACTGGAGGTTGTCCAAGTCAGAATAAGGTTGTCTTATTTGTAAGACATTACCTGCCATTTTTGGTCACCTGCCATTTCTTGTTCTTTGACTTTGGTCAAAAGTCTACCTTTGACTGGTCAAACGTTGACCATTGACCTTTGACTTTTGACCACATGTCATGCACCTATTGGAGAGCTGGTGGGGGCCTGTCCCCCTGCCAGAACCTGGCAAGGAGAAGGGCGCACGCCAAGGGTGGCGTGAGCCCAAGTAGGAGGCGCCTAGGAGTCCTTGTTGGACAAGGACTCCATCTCCCTTTTTGGATTCCAATTAGAGTTCTTCTAAGAATCCAGTTTGACTGGTCTTAGGCGCCCTCTAAGGAGGAATCCAGGGGTCTCTATTCCCACCAATCAGATTTAGATCTGATTTCACAAAGGGTTGTGATTGGTTGGGAGGAAGAGGAGTTGGATCACAAGCTTAGTCTATAAATAAGACCCTGCGCCCAACCCTCAATTAATAAAAGAAATAATCAAGAGAATTTCCCACGCCCCAAGGCTGCCTCTCCCCTCTTTCTCCATGCCATAACTCTCTTCTCCCTTGCTCTCCACGTCCAAAAGTGTTTTTGGACTTTGGTTGGTGCGATTCAGATCAAGAAAAAGGCGATCAAAAGCAAGAAGGCTGCGCTGCTGCAAAGGACGACTGCAGATCTTCAAAAGGAGTTTTGAAGATCCTCCAGATCAGATCCAGATCTGATTTTTGGAGGTGTGATAGAGAAGAAGAGGATCTCCAGATCCAACCCGAGTGGATACCGGTAGAGGCCAGGCGCTTGCGTGGCTAAGATCCAGAACCTTCCGCTGCAATCAGGATCATCAACAGGGTAATAGGATTACCCAAATCAGGTAAATTAAATTTGATTTAATTTATCTTATTTTATTTTATTTTTATTAAAATAATAAGAATCAGATCTGAAACATATCAAGATCTGATTGAGATCAAGAGAAAAAATTTTTGAAATATATCTCTTGATCTGATCAGATCTGAACGAACCTGGACCGGGAAATCAGGATTTCCCTTATATTCTTAAATTAATTCTAAATTGTATTTTAAAATTGAAGAAAATCTTTATGAAAAAAAATAAATTAAGAATCTTCACGAGAGTGAAATAATTTTAAAATTTTCTTTTATGATTTGATCAAATTTAAGAGTTCTCAGATATAATTAGATTAATCTAAAATTTAGAAGTAAAATAAAAATAAAAATAGTGATAACAGTTATCATCTGATTGGGTAAACTGTTTACCCATTGTGATGATCTGACGACTGATTCGAGGTTCTGATTGAGCTGTGCATATGCCCGACCTCTACCGGTATCCACTTGGGTCAGATCTTGAAGTCTCCTCCTGCTAGATCTGATCTCCAAAGATCATATCTAATGTCTTCCCATAGAGCCTTCAAAATGAACTCCAAAGGCTGCGTGTTCATCTCACGAAGACCATCGTCTCTCGCTGATCTTCATGCCAATGAGACTTGATCTCTACTTGCAGGTTTTGCCCAACTCTTGGGCATGGAGAAGAGAGAGAGGATTAGATGAGGAAGGCATGAAGATGATGATTTTAGTAGGGCTTCAACATAGAGAATTTTCTATTATTCATAACAGCTTGCGCAGGACCCTGTTTATAGACCAAACCAAGAGTCCCTTCGCATGTGACTTTGAACAGGTCAAAGCCAACAAGAAGAAGGACTCTCCCATGATCTCCACATCCCACACCCCATTTTTCAGATTTTTGTTGCACAAAAATAAATGGATATGGCATGGAACAATTTGGGATACGATTAAGTTGGCGCACAACTCTTATCTCCCAAGAGTTTGAACTATTCAAACTTTTGATCCATTCAAACTTGATTTGAATGGGACACCTCCACCTTATCCATATGGGGCACATGGCCAAAGGAGAAGTGCGCCCCTTATTCCTCATGTAAACACCATATGGACGTGCACCCTCAAATAAATTCTAGGGGGTGCACGCCATATCTCTTCTTTCCTACATACTGGGTCAACATTTGACCCTTGTCCTATTCCCATCTCATGGTATTTTGGACAAACATATTTCAAGTCTCATCTAATGGAGTTAGGTCAAGTCCTAACCAAGTTAGAACAAGGCTTGATCAAGCCAGGACTCGATCCAGTCAGATCAAAAAAAATTCATCTAGAATTTTTGAAAGAGGCTTGTCCAAATTTCATTTCATGATTTTAAAACAAGCCCTAATCTAGCAAAGACAACCCATATCTTGTTCTCATCTTATGGGATTTAGGATAAGTCTTGATCAAGCCAGGACAAGGTCTAGTTAGATCAAGATAAATCCCTATAGAGTTTTCGAATAAGCCTTATCCAAATAGTTCCACAAATTAGTAGATCTTGTCCTATTTCCATCCGATGGATTAGGATAAGCCTAGATCAGGTTAGGACAAGACTTTTCTGATCTGGATAAGTTCTAGTCAGGCTAGGACAAATCCATACAAGGCTCCTAAGTGAACCAAATCTAATTTGGCTCAGTCAAGATGATCCAGAAAGATTACAGAAGAAGAACATTAGGCTCAATCATGTGCTAGCATGATTTCTTTGAAACTAATTGGATCTAATCCAAATCAATCGAACTGGATTAGCTTAATTGATGATATTCAGACCCAAACCCTTATTTGTGTAATCTAGTTAGGTTCAGTTCTATATAGTAATGGGTCATGTCATGATCTCTATCATCGATATCATCAAAACATCTTTCGATGGATCAGAACTCTTTCGATTCACCCAATTAGAATTATCGATCATCAAGATAATTTTAATTGATCCCAAAATCCTCTAGTGACACCTAGCAATATATGGTGGCAACCCATCAAAATCGAATAGCAAACCTCTCAGTGCAGCTACCTGTGTGATTGGGTTCTTTTATCATGAGCCCCGATGGAATTAGGGTTAAGATAAACTCATCAAACCCAACACCAGTCATATGAATGAATTATTCAATTCGAGTCCAATGTGAAATCCTAATATAAACTCCTTTCTATTATTTTATATTACCATGGCCATGGGTTTTAGGACTCGATCTTATGATCATCATAGGACTACTCCTCCTTTATCGAGGTTGATAGATCCTATCTTGGTGCGATCCAATTCCTACAATGAACATGCTATAGCCAACATACACCTCAAAATTTTGAATGGCTAGAAGATCGAGTTATGGTGTAGTCAAACTATAACACCCTCAAGGTGAACTGTCGATGCACCTCAGATCAAAGAACTAGACACACATTGCAGCATCGAACTAGTCATCGACGAGAAGGTAGGCTTCCTTATGACTACTCGAGGTTGTCATGCTCAGTGCCCTTATTCTCTAACAAGTACCTATACTCTCGCTCTAGTGTCTCTACATCATAGAATTAAGACTCATCTATTCTAAGAAAGTGATCATACACCGATCTTCTGGATCAATCACCTTCCTCATGATGATCCTATGATCGAAAGCAATTTATGAGTTAATTATGATAACTCATGCCTTAAATTCTCAACTTTTGAGAATATGTGTTATCATGCCTATTAACTCAATGGATGTATCACAGACACTTTAATACACAATATGATAGAATAAATAATTCTTTAATTAATTTTAAGTCAAAATTATGAAAATATTTTTAGAAAGTATTTAACAAGTATCAGCCAATCTAGCTTCTAGGGCACACATCTAGCATATGAATATCGTCCATAGTGTATGACCAGTATTTATTCATGTTTACAATCTTCCACCATGGATGTGTAAGAAAAAATCCTTTGCTTTTATGACAGTACTCATCCCTGGATCGATGGAGGTAGGTAATAACATTGATGTTTATTTGCAACCTCTTATTGTCGAGCTGAAACAATTATGGAACATTCAAGGTGTTTCAACTTTTGATTTTTTGCTGAATGAGTCATTTTTCATGCGCGTAGCTCTTTTATGGATAATAAATGACTTTTCAGCCTATGCCCTAATATTAGATTGGAGCACCAAAGGTGAGCTAGCATGCTCGATTTATGGAAAAAACATCCAATCTAGAAAGTTGACACATCGAAGGAGCTTTAGCTATATGGGACATCAACATTTCCTCCATCAAAACCATCCATATAGAAGGGATGCACAATCCTTTGATGGCAGTATTGAAGAATGTGAGGTGCCTAGCCAGATGTCTGGGAGTGATATACTAAGAGAGTTGGATGGTCTCAGTGTTGAATTTTGAAAAGATGATCCGATTGGTGATAAGAAGAGGAAGCGTTGATCAAAGAAAGATGACACACACTTTAATTGAAAAAAAAAAACATCTTCTTTGACTTGCCATATTGGGAGATAAACTTATTCCGCCACTGCTTAGAAGTAATGCATATTGAAAAGAATGTATGGAGCTCCTATTAGCAACAATCTTGAATATCAAAGATAAGATCAGGGATGACTTAAATTCTCGATTTGACTTGAAAGAATGGGGTATTAGAAGATCACTCCATTTAGAGCCAATAGGGAGAGAATAGTGGAGGCTCCCTTATACATGCTATATTATGAATGCCTCCGAACGGTCTACATTTCTTCATATGTTGGAGAACATAAAGATCCCAGATGGATACTCAAGCAAAATATCAAAGCATGTGAATACTAAGGATGTCAAACTTGGAGGATTGAAGACTCATGATTATCATGTGATGATGCAGGAATTGATCCTAATAGTTATTCACCGCGTGTTGCTAAAAAATATTAGAATGACTGTTCTTCATCTTTGCAACTTTTATAGAGATATTTGTGCAAAGAGCTTGTTTAAGAAAGACATGAAGAAAATGAAGGCAAGGACGATGACTATATTATGTGATCTGGAGAAGATATTTTCACCATCATTTTTCATGGTTATGATGCATCTCACCATGCACCTTGCGGGTGAAGTTGCACTTAGAGGCCCAGTATTCTGTCGATGGATGTATCCTATTGAGAAAAATATTCAAACTCTAAAATCTTATGTAAGAAATATGAATCGCTCGGAGGGATCCATAGCAGAAGGTTATTTGGATCAAGAGTGTATGGATTTTTATATCATGTACTTAAACAAGCTTGAGACACATCATAATCAATCAATAAGGAATTAGGATAATTCGTATAAGCCAATTAAGCCTGTATTTAAGTCCATTCCATAGCCAAGTGGACTTTTCACTTCATACTGCCTCACTGATTTAAGCATTGAGGAAAGGGATAAGGCGCATCGCTACATGCTCTTCAATTGTGATGTCATTGAGCCATACATAAGGTGAGTCACTTAGCCTTATTTATTTCATAATAATTAGAAGAAAATATCTAATTACATCTAAATTTATTCTTTATGCATGCAACAAACACAAGGAGGTCATAAGAGTAAAATATGGCACTCTAAGTATGTGGGAGAAAGAGAAAATGTACAGCAAAGATTTTTCTGAATGGTTCAAAGATCATGTAAGCGATTATATATTCTTGACTTGTGCAACTTATTTGAACATGTTTACTAATTAGGTATCATCTTCTTAATTAGGTGTGGAGATTATCGCTTGATGATGTAAGCCCTAAAGTGCATGCTCTTTTAATGGATCCTAATTATACTGTGCGTGAGTATAAACAACTAATCATTAACGGCTATAGGTTTAATATTCACAGTAAGTCTATAAACATGGCAACACAAAATAGTGGCATGATGTTGAGCACCACCACTAAATGTTATGCTAGCTCGAGGGATTCATAGCCTTGCACAGAAGATTTGAGCTATTATGGCATGGTGGAGAAGATAGTCATCTTGGACTATTATTCTAAAGAAAGGATTGCATTGATAAAGTGCGATTGGTTTGACACCTTGTTATGATCAGGAATGAAGACTGATGAGTGTGGTTTTATTCTCGTTAACATGCAACGCCATCTCCGCACTAAAGAATTGTATATACTTACCTCCTAAGCTAGTCAAGTCTTTTATGTTAGTGATCCCTTAGAGCCTCAATGGGGTATTGTTATGAGGATGGTGCCTAGGTATATTTTTGATGATACTGAAGTTGATGACGGTGTTGGACCATGTATACAAAGTGCCCCTCTAGGACAAAACTTATCTGGTACTATTGAGATCCCAGAATATTTGTCAGGAGCGATAGTGATGTCCATATTATAGATGCCACTAGACAATAACTTCAACATTCTGGTATAAATATTAGAGTCTATTTATTAATGCTATACTAATATTATTATTCAACATGTTATATTGATTAACGTTCATTAACGTTGCAGGTTATGATGGCACTGAAATGCCATCTAGCTTTCACCCCCCATCTCGATGGACTACACAGAGCTCTACATTTGAGTCATAGTCGAAGCATACTCCATCTACCTCCACATCAATTGTCCATGGACTATCGACATCTACTCCACCACCGACATCTACTCCATCGACATTTGAGCCTCCACCATCAATCACATCTCCGACACATGCTACGACACTTGCATATCAGTGTATGGTTTTATTATGTTATTTATTTATGTTTTATATATATTATTTATATACTTATATATTTGCATAATGTATTTTCATTGCAGGTGTATCATCCAGTAGGATATTTTACAGTCCCACATGCATGCCGCATGTGTGAAACCGCCAGCATCAGGTGATCGTGCAGTATGATGCGGATGGGATGCTAGTAGGAGAGACCACGCGGGAGATAAATTCCTTTTTTGGAGTGCTTGCAAGGCAGTCCAACATCATTCCAGTATTGCCCATAGACTGACGATTGATGGATGTTGGTGTCAGGGATCGGGTATGGGAGGAGATATGAATAAGTATATCTTAATTATATTTATGCATTTGATATATTTACACTTTGATTAGAATAATTTGGTAACTGACTTTTGATAACTTTTATGTAGAGGAGGTACGACTTTCTAGATCATGAGAGGGTTCAAGATATCTGATTGAAGAAGATTGGAGAGTTATACCAGGGCTATAAGGTCAAGCTCCATAAAGGATGGCTTGAGCATCGATAAGATACTTCAGAGGAGCTTGTTTCTTGGATATAGGACTGTCCCCCGAGTCAGTGGAAGGGGATGGTTAGACATTGGAGGAGCCAGGAGTTCAAGGTAAAATTTTTAATTTTTAAATTTTTCAATATGCTTAAAATTATATTTAAATACTATTTAAATATTTATTATTTATTTGAATACTTCTTAGTCTATCTCCATCAGAATCGAGAGAATCGGACAGTCCAAGAGTACATGCACACTCTTGGCCATGAGTCTATGGCCAGTCATGTGCATAGAGAGATAATAAATTTTAAATCTTTATTTATAAATTAAATTAATAATTTTTTTTATATATTTTTAATAAATTGATCCATTATTATAGTTGATGAGAGAGGGGGTAATGCCCAACCGTAGCAAGATTTTTCAATCCAGCCGTACGGATAAGAAGGGCAGGCTGATGAATGCAATGATTGAAAGAATTTTTGTAAGTAATAAATATATTAGTATATATGATCAGTATTATAGCATTCCTTATAAAATTTTATTTAAATTTATAATTATAGGAGCAGTTAGATGTGCTCGCAAGCGAGAGCCCAGACACCTCCAGCCCCCATGACTATCTATCTTAGGTCTTGGGGCCTGAGCACTCTAGAAGGATCCAATGTAGGTTCGAACATATGTCGATGAGCTACTGATCTGAGACGAGTGTCTCTTCACATGCTTTTGATATTGTTAGTCGGGAGCAGCTTGAGAAGGTGTTAGCATAGGCAGATCAAGCTACGACATGGGCTGCTCATGCTGAGGAGCGCACATCTCATCTAGAGGGTGTTCTAAGCATCATGTTGATGAGGCTCAGCTCGTATTATGGAGTAGACTTCACAGGCATTGAGGACATGTTGGCTGATGTTTCAGCTTTAGCTCCTACAGCTCCAGCCCCTTCAGCTCCTGCTCCAGCTCCTCTAGCTCGTGCTCCATCTTTCGATGACGACGATGATGATATAGATTTAGGAGACTTTTGATGTATTTCTTTTTAAAAAAATATTATAATAAATTTTATTCGATAATAAAATTAGAGCATTTTAGAAATATTCTTGTATTTATAATATTTACTTATATTTTTTATTATGTTATATATATCTTTGTATTTATCAGGTAAAATATATAAAAAATTAAAAATTTTATTTTTTTATTATTTAAAAGCTATGATAGCAGTTTCAAAATCACTATCATAGACATGCCAAGCGAGGTTGTAAGTCATGTAGCAACCGCTGCATTAGACCTATAATAGTGGTTTGAAAATCGTTGCCATAGCTCAGGTCTATGGCAGCGGTTCTTGTAACTGCTATAATAACTGCTGCCATAGGCCTACGGTGATGGCGGCAGTGGCAACGGTTAAAGAACCACTGCCATAGGCTATGACAGTGATTTTTTAGACTACGGTAGTGATTATGAACCACTATCATAGTCCTATTCTATGGTAGTGGTAATCATATTATCCTAATTAGTTACATCAGATGTTTCTTATTTAAATTTAATTTTTATATTTAATATCAGATCACCATGATCAAATTTGAGAACTTTTAGATTTGATCAGATCATAAGAATTTTTTTTAGAAAAATCTGCCTTAGATCTGATTAGACCTGGATGATCCTATGGTGGAAAATGAGATTTTCCTTCATTAGCCCCTCATGCAAACTCGACAAAGATGAAAATGATAAAATCGTAAATGAAAAGCTCTATAGAGGTATAATTAGATCCCTATCCTACTTAATTACAAGTAGGCTTGATATATTATTTAGTGTATGTATATATGCTATATTTCAATCTAATCCTAAAGAATCTCGCTTACTAGCTGTCAAAAAAATTTTTAGATATTTGATCTACATACATAACCTAGGACTTTAGTACTCAAAACAATCCTCTATTGAATTGATTGGATACACTGATGCAGACTATGGGGAATGTAGAATAGATAGAAAAAGTATAAGTGGCACCTGCGAATTTTTAGGATTGAACTTGATCTCTTGGTATAGCAAGAAGCAAAACTCAATAGCACTGTCAACGGCTGGGACCGAATATATTGCTGTGGAAAGTTGCTGTGCTCAAATATTATGGATCAAGCAATAGCTCGAAGACTTTGAATTTAAGCAAAACAAAATACCCATTAGGTGTTATAACACTAGTGCCATAAACTTGACAAAAAATCCTATTCAACATTCAAGAACTAAGCACATTGAAATTAGACATCACTTCATAAGAGATCATGTTCAAAATAATAACATAATGCTTGAATTTATGTCAATTGAAAATCAACTGGCTAACATTTTTACAAAACCTTTAAACGAAAATAGATTTTCAAAAATCTGGGATGAACTTGGTATTTGTGATCCTCTATAAAAATATCTATTTAAATTTATTGGATTATTTTTGGTCTCCTTTTAACATCCTAAATATCCCCAATTCAATTTTGAAAAATCAAGAAAAATCAGCTTCAAATTTCCTTTTTCATTCTAATTTTTCCTCTTGTGCTTGAGAAGTTTTGGTTTATACACGAGACCTCGACAGTATTCTGAGACCTCTTGCTTTAAAAGCGAGAGGTCTCGATTTTTCTAGACATCTCATCTTTAGGATGAGAGCTCTCAAGTTTTGTAGGGCCCTTTTTAATCGATCTTCCGAGAGGTTCCCTCTCTCATTCATTTCTTTCATTTTTCCGAGACCTCTCCCCCAAAACTTTTCCAAACTCCCATCCACTCCTCCAAACTCCTTGAATTACTGTTCTATTGGCTTTCCATCCAAATCCAACTCCAGTGGCTCTAAAGAAGAGAACCCTCGCCGCCCAAAGACCATCCGTCACTCCTTCAACTGAAGCTAGGGCAAAGCGGTAGCGGGACATGGCCCAAGCATATTTGTCCACCTCTTCTTCATGGGCTCATCTTTTTGTCACCACAAGAACTGCTCCAATAGGTCAAAATATTGACATTGGATACCTAGATATGGAACACTTACATATTGGATCATGGATCAGACAGCAAGACTAGGAGAAGCCGTGTACTCTTGAGGTAAATATCTATTGAGCAAGCATCAAGGATAGAATCTATTGTTAAAGGAGTGCACATCTCTTTGGATGAAAGAAAGATTGGGAAACTCTTAGAAATACCTAGGTTTGGAGATTGTTATCTAAATTTAAGGAATAAAGCTGAAGCTTTAAAGTGCATTTTGGAAAGAAAAAATGTAGATGAAAATCAATAATTAGTCTCACATCATCTCTCAGTGGAAATGAGATTATTACATTGCATTATGAGTCATATAATTTTTCCAAATGTAGAAAGATATGACTGGATTGCGAAGAAAGAACCGACTGTTATGTTCTACTTTGTAACCAGGACACCCATGAATTTTTCATCTCTAATGCTTCAATAGTTAAAGGACATAGCCAACAAAAGCAAAGCTTGTCCGCCCTATGAGATAATTTTTACTCTAATTTTTAAGAATTTTCATGTTAATCTAGAAGGTGAAGACTTCAAGAAGTTGGCTCACACCAACTATATAAATAAGAAAACTTTGAATAGAATGAAATTTATGAAAAAGGATGACAAATGGATAAGGACATATGAAGAAGCTGCTACTAGAAATGAGCCTGAGGAGCACAGGTCTCCAGCTCCTCCACCATCATCCTCTACTTCTGGACATTCATTCACCACACCAGGATCTCCACATACTCCACAAGGACCTTCAAGTCATGCTCCAGTGCCTCCTTTTATTTTTGATCAAAAAAGCTTAATTGAAAGGGTGGTAGAGGAAGTAGTTCAAAGAGTGTCTGAAAGGTTCATTGACATCCTCTCCAGTGTAAAACATCAGCCATTGGTGAGCATTGAGAAACAAAGGATATCATCTGAGGGACAAATTGAAATGCTTAGCCAGCAACTTTGTGGATTATCTCAAAGGCTTGAAATTTTGGAGAAGGAACAACATGGGTTGTCAACTCAGATTGAACTTCTATTATCTGAGATAGCCAGAATTGTAAATAGACTAGAGGAGAACATCATCATCCAGTGCACCACTACCGAAGTGCTCATCTCTTCATTGTGGCAAATTATAAATCAGATTGGTAGCCTTGGATCTCGGACTCCAACCACTTCTCGACCCTCACCATCTTCTCGACCTGCACCTCACTTATCATCCTCTAGACTAAGATCCTTCTCTGAACCAATCATAGAGTTCCTCTCTGATGAGGAATAGATCTAGTTTTTTTTTTTATGTTGCTTGGTGTACCTCTCTTATGTTGCTTAATGTACTCTTGGGTATATTGGTATAGATCTACTTTTTGTAAATCAATATACAACTTTATCATTATAATTTTAGTCTTATGCAATGAAATCAAACTTTTTTCATTATGCTCTTTCCTTCTTTACCATTATGTTTAACTCTCATAATTATATTTCTAAACTATGATTTTGATGTTGACAAAAAGGGAGAGAAAAATTAAGAGAAAAAGTATAATAAACACAAAAAAATATATTTAATCCCATACAAATTAAAAGAGCATACATTAAGGGAGAGCATTAATATATCAAAAGAGTATATATTAAGGGGGAGCATTAATATATCCCATAAAAATAAAAAGAGCATTGTTAATACATTGTGTATATCATTGAGAATTTGAGCACTCTTAAAATTAAGCATGTCATACTCTTTCATTCATTCATTCATGATATATGTATCGCTTACATTCTTTTTATAAATTGCTTGATATTTTGTCATCATCAAAAAGAAGAAGATTGTTGATCCCCTAAGTAATTTTGATGATGATCAAACATTAAAGCAAATGATTACTAATATATTTTATTTTAAGTAATCAAATATTAGAAAAAAGAGAGCTCTTTGACCAAAATAAGGATGACATAAAGTCTAATTCAAATGAAAATCAAATTTTCTTAATTGGTAGAAAAAAAATCTCTCCAAATAGCCTTAAAGCAATTTTTGAGAGGTCTTAAATTTTTTTTGAGAGCTCTCGTGTGGCCTGGCATGCCCAAATTTGCTTCTGGCATGATTTTGAGAGGTCTTAAGTTAATCTCGAGAGCTCTTAATCTCAGGAGATAAAAACATAGTTTCTATACTCTGAGAGCAAAAGGTCTTATAGGATTCTCAAGAGGTCTCATGGTTTCGGCGAGACATCTCGTTCAAAATCGAAAGCTCTCGATCTCAAGCAATATATTTTTTCTAGAAAGCTATTTTTTGAGCGACTAAAGGTGAGAGATCTCCTGATCAAACCAAGAGGCCTCAAAATTTGGCGAGATGTCTCAAGACAAACCGAGAGATCTCGAGACATGGCAACATCTTTTTGGTGAAGCATTCTAGGTTGGATTTTCTCACTTCCAACGACTATCTATTGCTCTCCAACGGTCAGATTTTACTTTTTCTAGACTCCAATCATAACTAGATGAGAATGAATGCTCCAGATATAAAAGCTAAAAGATGTACATTTAGATCATCTAAGAAAAATGAGAGAAAAAGCAACGAACGCCAAGTTTTCCGCGAGCAAATCCTTTTCACTCAAGTTCTCTTAAGATCTAAAATGCAATAATTTCAAGCATTCAAGAAGCATTCAACGAACTGCAACGATAATGATTCAGCTCATTTAAAGGAGCTTTGTATGTTGTAAATCTTCATTATTTATTTTCGCGTCCTTGGTTTCAGCAGGAACTAAAACTTGGGTTCTTGGGGTTTTTCTCCCCACTAATTGTTTCAAATTGCTTTGTTTGATTGTTGTAAGAATTGTGGTTAGTGAACCTAAGGAAAAACCAATTGAGTTTTGGGATAGTGAGCGTAGAAAAACTATTCGGCTATAATCTTGCGGGATTATAGTAAAATTTTCAAGAGTCTTGCTTGGGGAGTGGACGTAGGTGCTGGGAGTGCACCGAACCAACATAAAATTCTCTTGTTTGTGTGTGTATGCTATTGCTTCTTCATTTCATTGCTCTCACATCCATTTCACTTAGGATTCAATCATTTTCACTGCACATATCTATTTTAAGTTTTTAAAAATCTAATACACCCCCACCCTCTTGGGTTGTTTAGCTGGGCAACAGTATATATGTTTGTATACATACATATACATGCATATCTATATATACATACATATCTATATATATGTATGTACGTACGTACGTATGTACGTATGTATGCATGTATATACATACATACATACATATATATACACATATATATATACATATACATACACACACATATATATATACATATATATCTATGTATGTAAGTATGTATGTACGTACGTACATATGTATATATGTATATATATATATAGATTGATAGATACATATATATACATACATACAAACATACATACATACGTATGTACGTATGTCCGTACATATATATCGATGTATGTATCTATCTATATATATAGACACACACACACACATATATATCTATGTATATAAGTATGTATGTATCTATGTTTGTATGTATGTATGTATGTATGTATGTATCTATATATGTATGTATGTATGTATGTATGTATGTATGTATGTATATATGTGTATGTGTGTATGTATGTATCTACATACATACATACCTACGTACATACGTACACATATATATACATACATACACACACGTACACATATATATATACACATACTTACATACATACATACATACATACATACATACATACATACATACATGTATGTATGTATGTATGTATGTATGTATGTATGTATGTATGTATGTGTGTATGTATGTATGTATGTATGTATGTATGTGTATATACATACACACACACACACAGATATATATATATATATATGCATGGATGCATGTATGTGAAGGAAAAATTATTTTTCCACCATAGGATCGATCTGATCTACAGCAAAAAATTTTAAAATTTTTTTATAAATTTCTAATCAGATATGAGCATTCTTGGATCTGATCTTATTGATCTATTATTAAAAATAAAAATTAGAATAGAAATAGGAATAAAATCTAATACCTATTCAAGGTAACAGTTATCCTATTGATGATCTGTCGACCCTCGAGATTCTAGATCTAGCCATGCACGTGCCTGACCTCTGTCAAAGTCCACTCGAGTTGGATCTGGATGCACTCTCCTTCTAAATTTGATCTTCAAAAATTAGATCCAATGTCTTCTGGTTGATCCTTCAAAATAGTCCCTAAAGGTCACACGTTCATCACACGAACAACTTGTGTTTCTTCCTGATCTTTGCACCAAAACACCAGGATCTTTTGCTGGAACTCATGCCCAACTCTTGGACATGGAGAAGAGAGAGAGAGGATAGGGAAGGAAGGCATGGAGAGAAAAATAGGCGGCAGCCTTGGGGTGTGGGATCTCAAAGATGCAAACCCTTGGGCACAAGAAGGGTTTAAGTAGACCCTGTGCTAACCCTAAAGTCCAATTTGATCAAGTAATCTAATTACTTGATTTAATCAAATTTTAATTTGATTTCCCACAAGAAATACTAGATCTCTACCTAGTTTTGTCGCCCAAAATTCTCTTAGAATTGTCACACAAAAGGGATAAAGAGAGGAGGGTGGCATGGAGAATTATCTCCAAGAGATTGTTCCATAACAAACTCTTCCTCCATGCCTCCTCTTATTGTGTGCATGCCAAATAGGGTGCCCACCTCAAATCCTTGATAAAAACTCCTTTAAGCATGCACCCTAGATCAAAAATATAGGGGGCGCACACCATACCCTTCAATTCCTACAAAGATCGGGTCAATGTTCTGACAAAACCAAAAATAGCAGGTTGTATCAAGAATTGGCAGGTATTGTCTTATTTCCATATGATGGATTAAGATAATTCTTTTCTAACCTGAACAAGCTCCAGTCAGACTAGAAAAAATCCTTATAGAATTTTTAGATGAGCTTAAATTGATTTGGCTCAGCTGAGATGAACTAGAAAGACTACAAAATGAGAATGTTAGGCTCAATCATGTGCTAGCATGATTTTCTTAAACCTAATTAGATCTAATCCAAATCAATCGAACTGCAATAGCCCAATTGTTCACATCCAGACCCAAACCCTTATTTGTGTGATCCAGTTAAGTTTAGTTCCATATCATAATGAGACATGTTATGATCTCTATCATCAACATCATCCAAACATCTTTAAATGGACCAAAACTTTTCTAATTCACATAATTAGAATGATCGATCATCAAGATTATTCTAATTGCTCCCAAAATCCATCAGTGACATCTAGCAGTATATAGTGGCAATCCATCAAAATTGAATGTGAACCTCTTGATGCAACTATCTATATAATTAGGTTCTTCTATCATAAGCCCCGATAGGATTAGGGTTAAGGTGAACTCATCAAACCCAACATCTCATCATATGATTGAATCATTCGATCCGAGTTCAATGTAAAATTCTAATAGAAAACTCTTTTCTATTACATCACACCGTCATGGCCATAGGCTTAAGAACTCGATCTCATGATCATCATAGGACTACTCCTTCTCTACCAAGATTGATAGATCCCATCTTGGTGCGATCCAGTCCCTACAATGAACATGCTATAGCTAACATACATCTCAGAATTCCGAATGGCTAGAAGATCGAGTTATGGTATAGTCAAACTATCACACACTCGACGTGAACTACCAATGCACCTCAGGTCTAAGAACTAGACACACAACTGCAGCATCAAGTTTAGTCATTGACGAGAAGGTAGACATCTTTATGACTACTCAAGGTGGTCACGCTCAGTGCCCTCATTCTCTAATGAGTACCTATACTTTCGCATCGATGTCTCCACACCATAGACTCAAGACTCATTTATCCTAAAAAAGCAATCATACATCGATCTTTCAGATTAATTATCATCTTCATGATGATCCTATGATTGAAAGCAATTTATGAGTTAATTATGATAATACATGTCTTAATTTTTTAACTCTTGAAAATATGCGCTTATCATACCCATTAACTCAAAAGATGTATCATAAATACTTTAAATACATAATATGATAGAAAATAATTTTTTTATTAATTTAAAATTAAAATTATAAAAATGCTCCTAGAAGATGTATTACAAGTGTCAGTCAATCTGGCTTCTAGGATATATATCTAACAAACTCCTACTTAATCTAAAGCTAATTTGCTATAAATCTAAGTTCCATCTTCTCAAGGTGGACTTCGATCTTCTACTGGCTTAATAGCTTCGTAAGTGGATTAGCCATATTGTCTGTGGTGTCAACTCTCTTCACCTCGATGTAATCCTTCTTAAGGTAATCGCAGATGAGGTGATATCGCCTTTCAATATGCTTCAACTTCTAGTGAGACCCTAGTGTTAGATATATGTGCCCTAGAAACTAGAATTGGCTGACACTTGTAATACACTTCTAGGGGCAAAATTATAATTTTGACTATAATGAATAAAATGGGTCATTTTCTATCACATATGTGTATTTAAGTGTCTGTGATACATCCTTTGAGTTAATGATAATGATAATTCATATTTTCAAGAGTTGAAAATTTAAGACATGAATAATCATTATTAACTCATAAAATGCTTCCGACCATAGGATCATCATGAGGATGGTGATTGATCTGGAAGGTTGGTGTACAATCGCTTCTCTTTAGTAGATGAGTCTTAAGTCTATGGTGTGGAAACACCAGAGCGAGAGTACAGGTACTCGTTAGAGAACGAGGGCATTGAGCGTGACCACCTCGAGTAGTCATTAGGGAGTCTACCTTCTCGTCAATGACTGACTCGATGTTGCAGTAGTGTGTCTGGTTCTTTGACCTAAGGTGCATCGGCAGTTCATCCTGAGGGTGTTATAGTTTGACTACACCATTACTCGGTCTTCTAGCCATTCGAAATCCTGAGGTGTATGTTGACTATAGCATGTTCATTGTAGGAACTGGATTGCATCAAGATGGAATCTATCTACCTTGGTGGTAGAGGAGCAGCCCTATGATAATCATGAGAATCAAGTCCAGAAGTCCATGGCCATGGCAGAGTGAAATAATAGAAAGAGTTTCTATTTAGATTTTCACATTGGACTCGAATCGAATGATTACATCATATGATAGAGACTAGGGTTTGACGAGTTTACCTTAACCCTAATCTGATCGGGGCTCAAGATAGAAGAACTTAATCACATAGATAGCTGCACCAAGAGGTTCACATTCAGCTCTGATGGGTTGCCACCATATACTGCTAGGTGTCACTGGTGGATTTTGGGAGCAATTAGAATGATTTAGATGATCGATCATTCTAGCTGTTCGAATCAGAAGAGTTCTGATCCATCAAAAGGAGTTTCGATGATGTCGATAATAAAGATCATGACATATCCCATTACCATACAGAACTGAACCTAACTGGATCACACAAATAAGGGTTTGAATTTGGTGATCATCAATTGAACTGATCCAGTTCAATTGATCTGAATGAGATTCAATTAGGTTCAAGAAAATCATGCTAGCACTCGATTGAGCCTAACGTTCTTCTTTTGCTATCATAAATAAGTTGTCCTGTCTGAGCCAAAGAAGTTTGTGCTCAATCAGAGGCCTTCATATGGTCTGACTGGAGGTTGTCCAAGTCAGAAAAGGTTGTCTTATTTTGTAAGACATTACCTGCCATTTTTGGTCACCTACCATTTCTTGTTCTTTGACTTTGGTCAAAAGTCTACCTTTGACTGGTCAAATGTTGACCATTGATACTTTGACTTTTGACCACATGTCATGCACCTATTGGAGAGCTGGTGGGGGCTTGTCCCCCTGCTAGAACCTAGCAAGGAAGAGAGCGCACACCACCCTTGGCGTGTGCCCAAGCTGGAGGTGCCTAGGAGTCCTTGTTGGACAAGGACTCCATCTCCTATTTGGATTCCAATTAGAGTTCTCCTAAGAACCAACTTTGACTGATCTTAGGCACCCTCTAAGGAGGAATCCAAGGGACTCTATTTCCAACAATCAGATTTAGATCTGATTTCACAAAGAGTTGTGATTGGTTGGAAAGAAGAGAAGTTGGATCACAGTCAATCTATAAATAAGACCCTGTGCCCAACTCAGATTATGATAAGTTTGAGAAACCCCATGCCCCATGGCTGCCTCTCCCTTCTTCCTCCATGCCAAACTCATCTTCTCCCTCTCCTCTCCACGTCTAAAAGGAGTTTTGGACCTTGGTTGGTGCAATCCAGATCAAAAAAAGACGATTGAAAGCTAGAAGGCTGCGCTGCTCCAAAGGACGACTGCTGATCTTCAAAAGGAGTTTTGAAGATCCTCCAGATCAGATCCAGATCTAATTTTTGGAGGCATGATAGAGAAGAAGAGGATCTCCAAATCCAATCCAAGTGAATATCGGTAGAGGTCAGGCGCTTGCATGGCTAGATCCAAAACCTTCCACTGCAAGTAGGATCATCAATAGGTAATAGGATTACCCAAATCAAGTAAATTAAATTTAATTTAATTTATTCTTATTTTATTTTATTTATTAAAATAATAAGAATCAAATCTAAAACATTCTAAATCTGATACAGATCAAATAAAAAAAATTTTGAAATATATCTCTTGATCTAATCAGATCTAAACGAACCTGGATCGAGAGATTAGGATTTCCCTTCAACTGGTATCAGAGCAAGATTCTAAATTATTGAGATCTAATTTCAAATTTATTTTAATTAAAAAATAAATGATTTTAGATATCACATGAGATGTGATTAGATCTGAAATTAGAAAAAATTAAAATTAAATGATTTGGATCTAAGATTAGGAAATATGCATGACTAGTTCTAAAATAGAATAGTTCTATAGAATAGTCTTGCATGTTTTTGATTTAATCTGATTAAATCATATTTTAGATCTTTTTATTTACTATTTTTTGATATTATAAGTATTATAATAACATCTAAAAAATAGCAAATAAAATTATTTAATTTTAACATCATATGAGATATGATTGATGCATGTCTAGACTAGTTGTAGAATAGTTCTACATAGTTGTCTAGATTAGAATTTATTTTGATTAGATCAATTTAAATATAATTTTTTAGATTATTATGAGATAATTTAGATCTGAAAATATGCATGATTCGATACATGAGATGTATGCAAAATATGCCATGTTTAGATCTGATTTGTATATGAGATATATGATATAGATCTAAAACTGTTTTGTAGTATTGCATGTTCCTGATTAAGGCGTTCCTCTTGGCCGTCCGGTCATAAGAATAAAGAAGGGTTTAAAGTTTCTCTCTTCCCATTCGATGGGATGTTCTTATAATGTGTAGGGGTATTGCGTGTTCGTCCTTAATCAGAAACCCAAAACTTACTTTCTGTAAAATCCTAGATCCTGAAACCCTAGGATTTATTATGCATATTTTATTTATGAACCCTAGTTAATTAAAAATTAAGATTATGAAATATCAATTAGATCTAAAATTGAGAATTTTAGATCTAAGACATATTCATAATACTGGGTTCGGGCTTGGGTAGCTTAATTAGGTCTAAGCGGTTGATCAAATCGAATCAAGAGTTGGTTAGATGGGATCAACAATGCTTAAATTGACCAGCCTAATAGGATTAAGTCTGGGTCAAGATCGAGTCACGATCAAGCAAGACCTAATTAGGCTCAGAGGTTAGAGTCTGGATTGTAGGCTAACCCAATTGGTTTTGGCTCAACAATTTGGTGTCTAAGGTAAGTTTGGCACATATGACCGACTGATTTTTAATTGGAAGCTACTCGATCTGAATGCATTCTTGTATGAGTTAATGGCATATTCCTTCCACCGATCTCACTTACCTGGCCATATCTGTTGACAAAGTTCTGATCTGAGGTGGTCAATAATCCGAGCTAACCCATGCCACTAGGTTAGTCATAATTGTTATGACTATGACAAGTCTAGTTTAATGAGATCTGAATCAATTCTCCCTAAGAAAAGATTAAGTCTGAGGTCTTCCACCATTGTAGATGTGCGGGCCCTTTCTGAGGTTGATTGTTCTTGGCTGGATACAGTGGCTCAGTTGCATCGGAAAGATGCAACCATGTCTATTAGGCATTGGATGCTATGGGCTGGAGGATGAGTTGGGCTCAATATTTTGGATACGGTGAGAGACTCAATTAGGAACCCAGTCTATGCAAATGGTGGGTCTAACTTAACTAAGGAGTGGATCAATATTTCGGATACGGTGAGATTCATGAATTAGAGACCAAGTTTGGGTGCACCATGATTAGAGAATCATTGAACAAGAGTTGTTCACTCATTGGCTAACCCATCACCAATAACTGTTAGGTGAGGTGATGAGTCAGTTGGTGAGACCGCACCATCCACTAAAAATCATTAATCATGGAGATTTTCGCATCTCTACAGAGGGAGTGTAGGAATTCGAGAAAATAGTGGAAGCTAATTTATTTAAAAATAAAATTTCTAAATAAATTGGTCAAGTCATAATTACAGTATCTAACTAGAATCTTTGACTCTCTATAGAAAAATATCTGCATCCAACCCATTGGCACGTATCCTGGACACACATAGACTGACCGGACCCAATTATAAAGATTGGCTCAAGAACTGCAAAATAGTTTTGGATTTCGAAAAGTTAACCCATGTACTTGGACCAGGATCCTCCCACCTTACCAGCCCGTCCATCCATTGAACAGAGAGCATCTCTGGAGAAATGGATAGACGAAGATAATAAGGCCAGATATTACATGTTGGGCTCGATGTCTGATGAGCTCCAGCGCCAACATGAGGATATCGGGACTGCTCGCCAAATGTTGGCTCACCTGCAGGAGATGTTTGGTGAACAGAGTCGCGCAGCCAAATATCAAGTCACGAAATAACTTTTTAAGGCTAAGATGCATGATGGGCAGTCAGTCCAAGATCACTGTCTGATAATGATCAAGAACATGGAAGAGCTTGAGAAGCTCGGTGTGAAGTTAGACTTGGACCTGCAGAACGATATTATTCTGCAATCCTTGACTGATGCATATGGGCAATTCATCATGAATTACCACATGCATAAACTTCAAAATTCCTTGGCCGAATTAATGAATATGCTGGTTACCACTGAGCTTTCTATGAAAGGTTCTAAAGGCTCAGTTCTTGCTATGGAACGGACTTCTTCCAAAAGAAAGTCTTATGGAAAGAAAAAGAAGTCTGCGAAAAAGCAGAAGGTGGAAGGAACAAAGAAGAAGAAGGCAGAGCCAAAGAAAAAGGCCGATATCAAAGGAAAGTATTTTCATTGCAACAGCGACGGCCATTGGAAGTGGAACTGCCCTACTTACCTGGCCATCCTGAAGAACAAGAAGGAAGGTCCTTCTGGAGGTATGCTCGTTATTGAGTCTAACCTTACGGTTTCTTCTGCATCCAGTTGGGTGCTTGACTCTGGTTCTAGTGCTCATCTGTGCACTTCCATGCAGGGTCTTGAGGATAGCAGGAGGCTGAGGGATGGAGACATGATCCTACGCATCGGTAATGGAGCAAGAGTTGCTGCAGTAGCCATGGAACATACCCTCTTCGATTACCATCTGGTTTAGACTTAGTTTTGAAAGACTGTTATTATGTGCCTGCAGCTAGCAGGAATTTGATTTCTGTTTCATGCTTAGCACAAGAAGGCTATGTGATTACCTTCTTTAAGGACCATTGTAACATTCTTTATGAAAGAAATAAAATTGCAAATGGTTTCCTTATTAATGGTCTTTATCAGCTACATATTGATGTACCTATTCTAACTATCGAGCAAAACGTGAATGCCAAACGACCTAGGGATAGTCCAAATGATAGATATCTATGGCACCTGAGATTAGGTCATATAGCAGAAGATAGGATCAACAAATTGGAGAAAAATGGGCTATTGAGTCCATTGACTTTTGAGTCATATCCAACTTGCGAATCCTGCCTTCAAGGCAAAATGACCAAACTTTCCTTTTGTTGGACATGGGAGAGGGGCCACAGATCTCCTTGCCCTAGTACATACTGATGTGTGCGGCCCATTTGATGTGCCGGCTAGAGGCAATTTTGTCTACTTCATTATCTTTATCCGATGATCTGTCTAGGTATGGATATGTGTATCTTATGAGACACAAGTCTGAAGCTTTTGAAAAGTTCAAAGAATTCAGACATGAAGTAGAAAAACAAACTGGAAAAATCCATTAAGGTTCTTCGATCAGATCGAGGAGGTGAATACCTTAGCCGAAAATTCCTAGACTATCTAAAGAAAAATGGCATAGTCTCTCAATGGACTCCACCAGGAACACCTCAACTCAACGGGGTTTCAGAATGGAGAAATCGGACCCTATTGGATATGGTTCGATCCATGATGAGCTTCACAGACCTCCCTGATTTTCTTTGGGGACACTCATTGTTAACTTCAATTTATCTACTGAATAGGGTTCCCTCTAAAACCGTTCCTACCACACCGTATGAGATATGGCACGGTAAGAAACCAAGTCTGAGTCATCTCAGAATTTGGGGTTGTCCGGCTCATGTCAAAAGACAACAAGCGGACAAGTTAGAGTTTAGGTCCTTTAGAGCTCGATTCATAGGATATCCTAAAGAGTCATTAGGATACTATTTCTACATTCCAGAAGACCACAATGTGATTGTGAGTCGACATGCCATCTTTCTTGAAAAATAGTTTATTCAAGATAGCGGCATTGGAAAGCAGATCAAGCTTGATGAGAAAGTCTCACAAGTACAACGAGCTAAGGACCAATTGGAACCAAATCAGGTTGAGCCAATAAGAACACTACCTCCTCCACCTCGTAGATCGGAAAGAGTTTCCCATCCCCCTGAAAGATACTTAGGTATTATTTCAGAGGACGTAGAGAAAATGTTCCTCGTAGGTAATGGTGCTCATGGTGATGATCCCAAAACCTACAACGAGGCGATATCAGATATCGACTCCGAGAAATGGCTAGAGGCAATGCAGTCAGAAATTGACTCGATGCACTCAAACCAAGTCTGGACCTTGGTAGATCCACCAGAAGGTATAGTACCTATTGGGTGTAAATGGATCTTCAAGAGAAAGATTGGTGCAGATGGGAATGTGGAGACATTCAAGGCTAGACTAGTGGCAAAAGGTTATAGTCAACGCGAAGGCATTGACTATCAGGATACCTTTTTCCCCAGTAGCTATGCTAAAATCCATCCGCACATTGCTTGCCGTTGCAGCCTATTTCGATTATGAAATATGGCAAATGGACGTGAAAACGGCATTCTTAAATGGATATCTTGAGGAAGATATCTATATGGAACAGCCGCTAGGTTTCACATCCAGTGATACTGATCACAAGGTTTGCAAGCTGCAAAGGTCCATATATGGACTTAAGCAAGCATCTCGGAGCTGGAACACTCGTTTCAATGATGTGATCAAAAAGTTTGGTTTCATCAAAAATGAAGAGGAACCATGTGTTTTTCAAAAGGGTCAGTGGGAGCGCTGTTGTCTTCCTCGTATTGTACGTGGATGACATCCTCCTTATTGGGAATGATATTTCCCATGATTGACAATCAGTCAAATTATGGTTGTCCAAGGAATTCTTCCATGAAAGACCTAGGTGAAGCATCCTTTATTCTAGGAATTAAGGTCTATAGGGATAGACCGAATAGGATGCTAGGACTTTCACAGAAGATGTACATAGAGAAAGTACTAAAGAGGTTTAGTATGGAAAACTCTAAGAGGGGATTAATACCCTTCAGACATGGTATTCATCTTTCCAAGAAGATGTGCCCCAGCACACCTGAGGAAATAGAACGCATGAGCAAGATCCCTTATGCTTCTGCAATAGGGAGCCTCATGTATGCCATGCTATGTACACGACCTGATATAGCCCCATGCTGTGAGTGTCACAAGCAGATATCAGTCAAATCCAGGTGAAGAACACTGGACTTCTGTGAAATGTATCCTTAAGTACTTGAGAAGAACTAAGGATATGATGTTGGTCTTTGGTAATGGAGAACTCCAAGTCCAGGGATACACAGACTCGGATTTCATGTCCGATATAGATGATCGAAAGTCGACATCTGGAGTCTATTTGTGTGCAATGGTGGTGCTATCAGCTGGAAGAGTTCCAAGCAAACGGTGATACCACCTCATCCGCGATTACCTCGAGAAGGGTTACGTCGAGGTCAAGAGAGTCAACTCCACAGATAATGTGGCAGACCCACTTACAAAGCCGTTGGGCCAACAGAAGATCGAAGCCCACCTTGAGAAGATGGGACTTAGACTTGTAGCCAATTGGCTTTAGGATAAGTGGGAGATTGTTAGATATATGTGCCCTAGAAGCCAGAATTGGCTGACACTTGTAATACACTTCTAGGGGCAAAATTGTAATTTTGACTATAATCAATAAAATGGGTTATTTTCTATCACATATGTGTATTTAGTGTCTGTGATACATCCTTTGAGTTAATGGTAATGATAATTCATATTTTCAAGAGTTGAAAATTTAAGACATGAATAATCATTATTAACTCATAAAATGCTTCCGACCATAGGATCATCACGAGGATGGTGATTGATCCGAAAGGTTGGTGTACAAATCGCTTCTCTTTAGTAGATGAGTCTTGAGTCTACGGTGTGGAGACACCGGAGCGAGAGTACAGGTACTCGTTAGAGAACGAGGGCACTGAGCGTGACCACCTCGAGTAGTCATTAGGGAGTCTACCTTCTCGTCAATGACTGACTCGATGCTGCAGTAGTGTGTCTGGTTCTTTGACCTGAGGTGCATCGGCAGTTCACCTTGAGGGTGTTATAGTTTGACTACACCATTACTCGGTCTCCTAGCCATATGGAACCCTGAGGTGTATGTTGGCTATAGCATGTTCATTGTAGGAACTGGATTGCATCAAGATGGAATCTATCTACCTCGGTGGTAGAGGAGCAGCCCTATGATAAGATCATGAGAATCAAGTCCAGAAGTCCATGGCCATGGTAGAGTGAAATAATAGAAAGAGTTTCTATTTAGATTTTCACATTGGACTCGAATCGAATGATTACATCATATGACAGAGACTAGGGTTTGACGAGTTTACCTTAACCCTAATCTGATCGGGGCTCAAGATAGAAGAACTTAATCACACAGGTAGCTGCACCAAGAGGTTCACATTCAGCTCTGATGGGTTGCCACCATATACTGCTAGGTGTCACTGGTGGATTTTGGGAGCAATTAGAATGATTTAGATGATCGATCATTCTAGCTGTTCGAATCAGAAGAGTTCTGATCCATCGAAAGGAGTTTCGATGATGTCGATGATAGAGATCATGACATATCCCATTACCATACAGAACTGAACCTAACTGGGTCACACAAACAAGGGTTTGAATCTGGTGATCATCAATTGAACTGATCTAGTTCAATTGATCTGAATGAGATTCAATTAGGTTCAAGGAAATCGTGCTAGCACTCGATTGAACCTAACGTTCTTCTTTTGCTATCATAAATAAGTTGTCCTGATCTGAGCCAAAGGAGTTTGTGCTCAATCAGAGGCCTTCATATGGTCTGACTGGAGGTTGTCCAAGTCAGAAAAGGTTGTCTTATTTTGTAAGACATTACCTGCCATTTTTGGTCACCTGCCATTTCTTGTTCTTTGACTTTGGTCAAAAGTCTACCTTTGACTGGTCAAATGTTGACCATTGATACTTTGACTTTTGACCACATGTCATGCACCTATTGGAGAGCTGGTGGGGGCTTGTCCCCCTGCCAGAACCTGGCAAGGAGAGGGCGCACGCCACCCTTGGCGTGTGCCCAAGTTGGAGGCGCCTAGGAGTCCTTGTTGGATAAGGACTCCATCTCCTTTTTGGATTCCAATTAGAGTTCTCCTAAGAACCAACTTTGACTGGTCTTAGGCGCCCTCTAAGGAGGAATCCAGGGGACTCTATTTCCACCAATCAGATTTAGATCTGATTTCACAAAGAGTTGTGATTGGTTGGGAAGAAGAGGAGTTGGATCACAGCTCAGTCTATAAATAAGACCCTGCGCCCAACTCAGATTAGATAAGTTTGAGAAACCCCATGCCCCAAGGCTGCCTCTCCCTTCTTCCTCCATGCCAAACTCACCTTCTCCCTCTCCTCTCCACGTCCAAAAGGAGTTTTGGACCTTGGTTGGTGCAATCCAGATCAAAGAAAGGCGACTGAAAGCTAGAAGGCTGCGCTGCTGCAAAGGACGACTGCTGATCTTCAAAAGGAGTTTTGAAGATCCTCCAGATCAGATCCAGATCTGATTTTTGGTGGCATGATAGAGAAGAAGAGAATCTCCAAATCCAATTCAAGTGGATATCGGTAGAGGCCAGACACTTGCGTGGCTAGATCCAGAACCTTCCGCTGCAAATAGGATCATCAATGGGTAATAGGATTACCTAAATCAGGTAAATTAAATTTGATTTAATTTATCCTTATTTTATTTTATTTATTAAAATAATAAGAATCAGATCTAAAACATCTCAAATCTGATATAGATTAAAAAAAAAAAATTTTGAAATATATCTCTTGATCTGATCAAATCTGAACAAACCTGGACCGGGAAATCAGGATTTCCTTTCACCTAGCTCCTTAGCTAGAGCTATGGTGCCATTGTTATTGCAGTATAGAGGGATGGCATCATTCCGAGCTCTGTGACAATCTTTTTGTACTAGAATGCTTCTTTCGTAGCTTCCGATGCAGCAAAGTATTCTACTTCCATTATTGAGTCTGCGATCACTATCTGCTTGGAACTCTTTCAGCTTACAGCACCACTATTACACACAAATAGACTTCCAAGTCAACTTTCGATCATCTATATTAGACATATTGTCTGAGTCAATATACCCTTGGAACTAGAGTTCTTCATTACAAAACATCAGAAACATATCCTTAGTTCTTCTCAAGTACTTAAGGATACATTTCACAGAAGTCCAGTGCTCTTCGTCTCAATACGATTGATATCTGCTCGTGACACTCACAGCATGCGCAATATTAGGTCGTGTACATAATATGACATACATGAGACTCCCTATTGTCAAAGCATAAGGGATCTTGCTCATGCATTTAATCTCCTCAGGTATATTAGAATATATCTTCTTGAAGAGATGAATGCGATATCTGAAAGGTACCAATCCTCTCTTGAAGTTTTTCATGCTGAACCTCTTCAGTACCTCCTTTATGTACATCTTCTGTGAAAGACCCAGCATCCTATTCGGTCCATCTCTATAGATCTTAATTTTCAATATAAAAGATGCTTCTCCTAGGTCTTTCATAGAGAACTCTTTCGACAACCACATTTTTATGGATGTCAACACGAAAATATCATTTTCAGTCAGAAGGATGTCATCCATGTATAGTATGAGAAAGACAACAGTGCTTCCACTGACCTTTTTGAATACATATGGCTCCTCATTTTTGATGAAACCAAATGATTTGATCACATCACTAAAATAAACATTCCAGCTCTGATATGCTTGCTTGATCCATATATGAATCTTTGCAACTTGCAAACCTTGTGATCATTATCACTGGATGTGAAATCAAATGGTTGTTCCATATAGATATCTTCATTAAGATATCCATCTAAGAATATCATTTTCTTGTCCATCTGCCATATTTCATAATCAAAATAAGGTGCAATAGTAAGTAGTGTGTAGATGAATTTTAGCATGGCTACTGGTGAAAAAATCTCCTGATAGTCAATGCCTTCATTAAGACTATACCCTTTTGCTATAAGCCTAGCTTTGAATATCTCTACATTCCCATTTGCATCTATCTTTCTCTTGAAGATCCATTTACATTCAATAGGTATAATACCTTCAGATAGATATACCAAGGTTTAGACTTGGTTCGAGCACATCAAGTCAATTTTTGACCTCATTGCCTCTAACCATTTCTCAAAGTCGATATCTGATATTGCCTCATCATAGGTCTTGGGATCATCATCATGAATTCCATTTTTCGTGAGGAATATTTTCTCTATATCCTCTGAAATTGTATCAAGTACCTCTCAAGAGGAAGAAAAATTCTACCTGATCTACGAGATGGAGGAGATTATGTTTGGACTGGCTCTAACTAATTTGATTCCTTAGGTTCCTTAGCTCATTGCTCAATGGAGATCTGCTCCTCAAGCTTAGTCTATCTCCTGATGCTACCATCTTGAATAAACTATTTTTCAAGAAAGATGGCATGTCGACTCATAATCATATTGTAGTTTTTTAGAATATAAAAATAATATCCTAATGACTCCTTAGGATATCCAATGAATCAAGCTTTAAAAGATCTAGACTCTAATTTGTCTGCCTGTTGTTTCTTAACATGAGCTGGACAATCCTAAATTTTGAGATGACTTAGACTTAATTTTTTACCATGCCATATCTCTTATGATATGGTAGGAATGATTTTAGAGAAAACCCTATTGAGTACATATATTGTTGTCATTAGATTATGTCCCCAAAGAAAATCAGAAAGATTCGTGAAGCTTATCATGGATCAGACTATATCCAATAGGATCCGATTTCTTCATTCTAAAATCTCGTTAAGTTGAGGCATTCTAGATGGAGTCCACTATGAGACTATGCTATTTTTCTTATGATAGTCTAGAAATTTTTGACTAAGGTATTCACCTCTTCGATCTGATTGAAGAACCTTAATGAGCTTTTTAGTTTGCTTTTCTACTTCATGTCTGAATTCTTTGAACTTTTTAAAGGCTTCAGACTTATGTCTCAATAAGTATACATACCCATACTGAGATAGATCATCGATAAAAATAATAAAGTAGACATAATTGCCTTTAGCCAGTACATCAAATGAGCCACACATATCAGTATGTACTATGGCAAGTAGGTCTATGGCCCTTTGTCCATGTCCTACAAAAGAGAGCTTGAAAATTTTTTCTTAAAGGCATGATTCATAATTTGGATATGACTCGGAACCCAACAGATCCATTAGTCTGGATTTCTCCAATTTGTTAATCATGTCTTCAGATACATGACCTAGCCTAAGGTGCCACAGATACCTTTCATTTAGACTATCTTTAGGTCATTTTGTTCCTATGGCATTTATGTTTTGCTCAATATTTAATACAAATACATCAACATATAATTGATAGAGACCATTCATTAAGAAACCACTTGTAATTTTATTTTTTTCAAAAAGAATAGTATAGTGGTCCTTAAGAAAGCTAATTACATAACCTTTCTATGCTAAACAAAAAATAGGAATCAAATTCCTACTTGCTACAGGCACAAAATAATAGTCCCTAAGTACTAAATCTAAACCAAATGGTAGTAAAAAAAGATAGATTCTCATGACTATAGTAGCAACTCTTGCTCCATTTTCGACGTGCAGAATCATCTCACCATTCCTCAGCCTCCTGCTCTCCTCAAGATCCTTCATGGAAGTACATAAGTGAGCACCAGAACCAGAGTCAAGCATCCAACTGAATGCAGAAGAAATTATTAGGTTAGATTCAATTATGAGTATACCTCCAAAATGATCTACCTCCTTATTCTTTAGTCTAGCCAGGTATAAAGGACAGTTCCACTTCCAATGATTATTGGTATTGCAATGAAAATATTTTCTTTTGTCGGCAGCCTTCTTCTTTGGTTCTCCCTTCTTCTTTTTCTTTCCACCTTCATTCTTCTACTTCTTTGCAAACTTTTTTTCTTTCCAAAAGACTTTCTTTTGAAGAAAGTTTGCTCCATAGCAAGCACTAAGTCCTTTGAACCTTTCAAAGAAAGCTTAGCAGTAACCAACATATTCATTAATTTAGCCAAGGTATATTGCAGTTTATGCATATGAAAGTTCATGATGAACGGCCCATATGCATCAGTCAAGGACTACAAAATTACATCAATTTGCAAGTCCCTATCAAACTTGATACTAAGTTTCTCAAGTTCTTCTAAGTCCTTGATCATCATCAGATAATGATCTTGGACCAACTGCCCATCACACATTTAAGCCTTAAAAAGTCTTCTTATGACTTGATACTTAGCTACGCGACTCTCTTCATCAAATAACTCTTATAGATGAGCCAACATTTGGTGAGCAATCTTGATGTCCTCATATTGGCACTGAAGCTCATCAGACATCAAGTCCAACATGTAGTACCTAGCTTTATTATCTTCGTCCATCCATTTCTCTAGAGACACTCTATGATCAACGGATGGACATGCTGGTAAGATGGGAGGGTCCTGATCCAATACATGAGTCAGCTTTTTGAAATCCAAAATGATTTTAAAGTTCTGGAGCTAATTCTTATAATTGAGTCTGATCAGTCTGTGGGTGTCTAGGATTCGGGCTAGTGGGTTGGAAGTAGATATTTTTCTATAGAGAATCAAAGTTTCTAGTTAGACAATGTAGTTAGACTTGACCAATTTATTTAGGGGTTTCATTTTTAAACAAAATAGTCTCCTACTATTTTCTCGAATCCCTACACTCCTTTAGTAGAGATGTGAAAATCTTCATGATCATAGATTTCTATTGGATGGTGTGGTCCCATCGACTGGCTTACCATCTCACCTAATAGTTATTGATGATGGGTCAACCAATGAGTGGATAACTCTTATCTAATGATTCTCTAATCAAGGTGTATCCTAATCTGATCTCTAATTCATGAAGCTCACTGTGCTTGAAATATTGCTCCACTCCTTAGTTAAGTCAAATCTATCATTTGCATGAATTGGATTTCTGATTGGATGCCTCATCATATCTAAAATATTGAGTCCAACTCATCCTTCAATCCATAGCATCCAATGCCTAATAGACATGGTTGCATCTTTTCGGTACAACTGAACCATCGTAACTAGCCGAGAATAATCAATCCCAGGAAGGGCCCGCACATCTATAATGGTGGAAGACCTATGACTTAATATTTTCTTAGAAAGATTTGATTTAGATCTCTTAAACTTGATTTGACTTAGTCATAACAATTATGACTAACCTAATGACATGGGTTAGCTCGAATCGTTAACCACCTCTAATCAGAACTGGATCGATCCAATCAGCTAGGTAAGTGAGATCAGTGGAAGGAATATATCATTAACTCATCATGAATGCATTCAAGTCAAGTATCTTCCAATTAATGACTACTAGTCGTATCTGCCGAACTTATCTTAGATATCGATTTGTTAAATCAGAACTAATCGAATTAGCCTACAATCCAAGCTCAAATCATGGAGCCAAATTAGGTCTTGACTTGGTCGACCATATATAACTATGAGTCGATCTTGACCTAGATTTAATCCTATTAGGCTGGTCAATTTTAAGTGCTCTTGATTTTATCTAACCAACTTTTGATTCGATTTGATCAACCGCTAGACCTAATTAAGCTACCCATACCCGAACCTAATTTTATGAAGGTATCTTAGATCTAAAAATTCATAATTTTGAATCTAATTAATTTCATAATCTTAATTCTTAATTAAGTTTGAGTTCATAAATAAAACATGTATAAGAAATTCTAGAATTTTAGGATCTAGAATTTTGCAGAAAAGTAAATCCTGATTTTTGATTAAGAATAGACACGCAGCACCCTTACACACCATAAGAGTACCCCATTGAATGAAAAGAGAAGGCCTTTAAATCCTTCTTACTCTTATGACCGTATGGCCAAGAAGAATATCTTAATCCAAAATTAACAATTATACTACAAAACAACTAGATGTACAACATATATCATATATGAAATTATAGATCTAATTATGCATGCTTTGTATACATCTCATGTATCAAAATTTAATAAACACATGCATATTTTTAGATTTGATATATATCTAAAAAAATAAAATTTTTAAATGATCATATCATATAAAATTCTACTTTAGATAATACATAGAATAATTCTATATAGCTAGTCTAGAATGCATCAAATACATCTCATGTATTAATTTAAATTTAATTTTCTATTTTTTAGATCTGATGATAACTCTTATAACATTTAAAAGCAAAAATCTAACAAAAATAACTAATGGATCATACAAAAAAAAAATTATTCTAGACTACACATAAAATAATTCTAAAATCTAGTCTAGTCATGCATCTCATACATCATCATATATCAGCATATATATGAAATTTTTAATTAATCTATTTATTTCAAAATTGATCACATCTGATGTGATATCTAAAATTATTAATATTAGATCAAAATATAAAATTAAAATTAGATCTAACTTAGACCTGAAGAACTACTAATGCAGCTTTGATACTAGTTGAAGAAAAAACTATTTTTCCACCGTAGGATCGATCTGATCTGATATGATCTATAGCAAAAAATTCTAAAATTTTTTTATAAATTTCTTATCAAATCTAAGAGTTCTCGAATATGATCCTATTGATCTGATATTAAAAATAAAAATTAGAATAGAAATAGGAATAAAATCTAATACCTATTCAGGATAATAGTTACCCTATTGATGATCTATCGATTTTTGGGGTTCTGGATCTAGCTACACACGTGCCTGGCCTCTATCGAAGTCCACTTGGGCTAAATCTAGATGTGCTTTTCTTTTGAATCTGATCTCCAAAAATTAGATCTGATGTCTTCTGGTTGATCCTTCAAAACAGTCTCTGAAGGTCACGCATTCGTCTCATGAACAACTTATCTTTCTTCCTAATCTTTGTGCCAAAACACCTAGATCCTTCACTATAACTCATGTCCAACTCTTGGGCATGGCGAAGAGAGAGAGAGAGAGGATAGGGAAGGGTGGCATGGAGAGGAAATTGAGTGACAGCCTTACGGCATGGGATCTCAAAGATGCAAACCCTAGGGGGCAGGAAGGGTTTAAATAGATCCTACGCCAATCCTAGAGTCCAATTTAATCAAGTAATCTAATTACTTGATTTAATTAGATTTTAATCTAATTTTTCATGAGAAATACCAGATCTCTACCTAGTTTTGTCACCCAAAATTCTCTTAGAATTGTCGCACAGGAGGGATAAAGAGAAGAGGGTGGCGTGGAGAATTATCTCCAAGAGTTTATTCCATAACAAACTCTTCCTCCATGCCTCCTCTTATTGTGCGCATACCAAATAGAGGGGGCACCTCAAATCCTCGATAAAAACTCCTTGGGGCATGCACCCTAGATCAAAAATATATGGGGCACATGCCATACCCTTCAATTCCTGCAAAGACTGGGTCAATGTTCTAAGGAAATCGAAAATAGCAGGTTGTATCAGAAATTGGTAGGTGTTATCTTATTTCCATCTAATGGATTAAGACAATCCTTTTCTGACCTAGATAAGCTCCAGTCAGACTAGGACAAACTTTTATAGGAATTTTAGATGATCCCAAATCAATTTGACTTAGTCGAGATGAACCAGAAAGACTATAGAAGAAGAATGTTAGGCTCAATCATGTGCTAGCATAATTTTCTTGAACCTAATTGGATCTAATCCAAATCAATCGAATTGGCTTGGCCTAATCGATCATATTCAGACCCAAACCCTTATTTGTGTGATCTAGTAAGATTCAATTTCGTATCATAATGAGATATGTTATAATCTCTATCATCGACGTCATTGAAATACCTTTCGATGGATCAAAACTTTTCTGATTCACATAATTAGAATGATCGATCATCAAGATTATTCTAATTGCTTCCAAAATCCATCAGTGATACCTAGCAGTATATGGTGGCAATCCATCAAAACTAAATTTGAACCTCTCAGTGCAGCTACATGTGTGATTAGGTTCTTCTATTATGAGCCCCGACAGGATTAGGGTTAAGGTAAACTCGTCAAACCCAACACCCCATCATATGATTGAATCATTCGATCCGAGTTTGATATAAAATCCTAATAGAAAACTCTTTTCTATTACATTATATTGCCATGGCCATGGGCTTAAGAACTTGATCTCATAATCATCATAGGACTACTCCTCTACCGAGGTTGATAGATTCCATCTTGGTAAAAATTAATTCCTATAATGAACATGATATAGCCAACATATATCTCAGAATTCTGAATAACTAGGAGATCGAGTTATGATGTAGTCAAATTATAACACACTCAAGGTGAACTATCGATGCACCTTAGGTCTAAAAACCAGACATACAACTACAGCATCGATCTTAATCATTGATGAGAAGGTAGACTTCCTTATGACTGCTCGAGGTGGTCATGCTCAGTACCCTCATTCTCTAAAGAGTATCTATACTCTTGCTCTAGTATCTCCACACCGTAGACTCAAGACTCATCTATCCTAAAGAAGTGATCGTACACCATCTTTCAGATCGATCACCATTCTCATGACGATTCTACAATCGAGAGTAATTTATGAGTTAATTATGATAATACATGTCTTAAATTTTCAACTTTTGAAAATATGCATTTATTATATCTGTTAACTCAAAGGATGTATCATAGATACTTTAAATATACAATGTGATAGAAAATAATCATCTTATTAATTTATAATCAAAATTATAAAAATATCCCTAGAAGGTGTATTATAAGTGTTAGCCAATCTAACTTCTAGGACACATATCTAACAGCATGTACGTACATACATACATACATACATATATATATGTATGTATGTATGTATGTATCTATATATAGACATACATACATACATATATATATATACATATTATATATATATATATATATATATATATATATATATATATATATATATATATATATATATATATATATATATATATATATACATATATAAGGGAACAGGTCGCAGTTCATATCAAATATATATTTGATATGAACTGCGATCTATTCCCTTATATTTTGGCATAGCTCCACTAGCTTATTGCTTCTATATTTTGTCTATTTAGCCCATCTTATAAAATATCCATTTAACTCATTCCATAAACTGCCCATTTAACCTATTCCAAAAGTTGCCTATTTAACATAAGTCCTATGGCCCACAATCCAAAAACTCAAACTAAATTGATTTTTTCACTTCGATTGGAACTGATTATTTTATGATTAGTTCAATTTTAGTTTCAATTTTAGAAAATTGATTCAAATTGATTTGATTTGAAAATTTATCTCAAACTGATTTGATCTGAACTGTGCACACCCCTAATGAATTAGGTGATATGTTAATGAAAGGAGAGATTGGGAGGATGACCGAGCTGACCAACATCCACCAGAGGATAATCAAGATAATTGACCCATTGCCGGCATCATCAACACTATTTCTAAGGGTCAGATCAGCACACACTCGAATTCATCATGAAACCCTAGCCAAAAAAAGGAAGCAATGACCTTAACGATAGAATCAGGGACATCTTCATTTTCTTTGATGTTGATCTATAGGATGTCACTCCCCAAACCTAGCACTCGAATTGACCATGTGACAGCCACACACTTCTTAGGACAAGGCCCTAAAGAAAATGCAAGATCTTAAAATCTGTTGGTGCTGAAAATGGACGATCGTCGAAGATTGCTGGAGTTGGAGTCTAAGATCTCACCGGTGAACCCTGCAAAATAGAGTACTAGTTAGAGGTGGGTGGCTCCAGCATGGACCTTCTGATAATCAAGTCAAAAACCTCACCAACAAGAATGGAGTACATAAGAGTAGATAATGAGAGAAGTGCTTAGAGGAGAAAGCATATTTGGAGGGTCTTATTTATAAATGGAGCTTGTAATTGATTGATGGTGACTATTGTAACTGAATATCAGTAGGCCATTTAGGCTGTTTAGATTTTGTTATGGAGAGTGGGCTGATGGTTGTTGCCACTTGTTAGTGGTTAGCTATTATTTATTGAAGTTTAGATGAAGGTCAGATACTTTTGAGCTTGACTGTAGGTTATTTGATCTGAGATTATGTTATTGGAGCCTAGGATTGGATAAACTGAACTTGAAGATTATTCTTTGAACTACGGGTGATGAGCTTGTAGATCGAATTTCTGATTTGGACTATAATAAGATCACTTCAACTGCTCTTAGAAGCTCGACTATCTTCAAGATCGGCTCTTGATAGAGGTTGGTATTTTGGTCTAAACTTCTATTATAGAAGTTAAGATTGGAAGGAACGAGCTGGAGGGCCAGCTACTTGAACTGGATTTATAATTAAAGCATCATGTTCGAACGAACTTGAGAGCCAAACTAATACTGCTTCTTAATTGAAACTGCAATGTGGTTACTATTACTAAGTTAATAGAGTTTGACCATATCCAAGGTCGGATCCTATTGAAATCTAGTGTTGTAGAATGATCGTCACTTATCCTAAACTAAAGATCAAAATCAATCAAGTACCGAGCCTCCCTAGTGGCTAAAGTTCATCTGACTGGATGTTAAGTTATGGCAAGATCTGCTGCTACGATGATGTTGTCATCAAGCCTGAATCGAAGGTCAAAATTAATTAAATTTAGGAGAGAAAATCCTTTAGTGTGGAACTAATCCTACAAACTAATTTAACTGCACTTTAGATAAGATTGTATCTTGAACCTGAATGACATCTTCTAGGGACCAATAAGGTCCGACCTATTCAAACTTTGGCAGAAAATATTTTTTCTCAACACTTATTCCTATACTCCCAAGTTTGAAGTTCGGACGAAGAGTGTACTCAAACTTGTTATCATCGAAGTCTAGTTCTATTTTATCAATCGCAAGATGGGATATTTTTATGAAAATCAAACTAGGACAAGAACCTCATCATAATGAAAAGACTTGAAAAGATTTTGAATTTTGAAACAACTTTCTAACAGAAAAATTCTAAGGTTTCATGCATAGATTTTGAAACTTTTTCAAAATATTGCATAGTAGAAGACAGATTAATCAAATTAATCTAATAATAGATATAAAAATACTTAGATCTAGGATCTTATAATATAATATTAAGCATGCAATACATTTAAAAATATATAACGTGCAAAGGTATTGATCACATCAATACCGATCTAGATTTAATCTAGAATGCTATAAAGATCAAATCTTTATACCTGATTATGGGTCAAAAACTTTGCTTGCTATTTTTATGGATGAGAACATCGCTCAGAGCTATATAGGTCATTCAGCCTCTATAGGTTGTCCACATGAGGCTTTAAGTCTAATCAGAGGTCCAATGAACAAAAATCTATGCAGCATGCTAGCACTTTGCAGATCCCTCCTTGATGATTGATCTTGATGTTTCTTCTTTGGATCTCTTAGACCTTCCAAGAGATGAAAAATCTAAGGAGGACTTGGGAGAGAAGATCTTTCTCTCAAATCTCTCAAAAGTTTGTAGAAGAGGGAAGAAGAAAACCCTGAAGAAGAAACCCTTTCTTCTCTTGTTTCTTTTCTCTCACCAGGACACACAAAGGTTGTGTCCAAAAAAAAACCCCATGCCCTAATAGAATTGGTGCCCAATATCTCATGCCCAAAGATATTATGTCATGGTGATACTCTTGTAGAAATCGCACGCCAAACCCCCTTTTAAAAAGGGAAAAAAGATAGTCCTAGTCTAGGTCAAATACCTAGATTAGGAAACTTCCAATGTAAGAAATATGGGGTGCCAACTTTTGTGTGCCACCACACTTTCCTTGGGCATGGGATATCTGAGATTGGCGCACAATAACCTTCCTTTTTCCACCAAAAAAATTGCATCATATCTAATCAAATATGGTGCCAAGGTTGGATAGACTTTGTAAGTCAGCAAACTCTATCAAATAGAGTTCTAGGTGAAAATAACTTGTTTGTTTTGACCTAGTCAAAACAAATTTTCAAACCAAAGATTTGGGGCATGCATGGACCTTCTTTGGGCATAAGAAACATCATGCAAATTCTAAAAAAATGTGGCATGGGACTTGGTGCTTGGAGCAAGAAAGAATGAAGAGAGTCCCAGTCAAACTATGTTCTTATCTATTCTTTGATCAAACCAATTTTAAGCCTAATTAAATTAGGATTAGTGCAACCTAATTAAGGATGATCTTAGTCTAACTAGGAGCTCATTTAAATCTAATTAAATTATATTTAATTTAAATTTAAATTCTAATCAAATTAAAAATTAGGTACACATAAGTTCTAATTTAATAGAAAATTGATCTTTCTTGCAATTAGCTTATCCCATAAATCAATTAGACTTGATCTAATCAAGTCCAAATCAAATCAAATTGAATCTCATTCAATTAGACTCGATCTTATCCCTAATGTGCAATCAAATTGAACTAATTAGCAATTCAATTGCTAATTAATCCTCTTGTTGTTAGATATGTGTGCCCTAAAAGTCAGAATTAGCTAATACTTATAATAACACATCTAAAGATAAAATTATAATTTTGACTATAAATAATAAAATGGATTATTTTCTATCACAATGTATATTTGAAAGTATCTGTGATACATTCCTTGAGTTAATGGTAATGATAGTTCATATTTCAAAAGTTAAAAATTTAAGACATAAATTTTCATTGTTAACATATAAAATGCTTCCGATCGTAGGATCATCATGAGGATGGTGATTGATCCAGAAGATTGGTATATGATCGCTTCTTTAGGATAGATGAGTCTTGAGTCTATGGTGTAGAGACACTAGAGCAAGAGTATAAGTACCTATTAGAGAATGAGGGTATTGAGCATAACCATCTCAAGCAGTCATAAGAAAGTCTACCTTCTCATCGATGATTGGCTTGAAGCTACAGTGATGTGTCTGGTTCTTTGACCTAAGGTGCATCGATAGTTCACCTTGAGGGTATTATAGTTTGACTATACTATAACTCGATCTCCTACCATTTGGAACCCTACGGTGTATGTTGGCTATAACATGTTCATTGTAGAAATTGGATTGCACCAATAGGGGATCTATTTACCTCGGTAGATGAGGAGCAGCTCTATGATGATCATGAGAATCAAGTCCATAAGTCCATGGCCATGGCGGAGTGAAATAATAGAAAGAGTTTTTATTAGGATTTTCACATTGCATTTGAATCGAATGATTAATTCATATGACAAAAATTAGGATTTGACGAGATCACCTTAACCCTAATCCGATCAGAGCTCAAGATAAAGAAACTTAATCACATAGGTAACTGCATCGAGAGGTTCATTTTCTATTCTGATGGATTCCCACCATATGCTACTAGGTGTCACTGGTGGATTTTAGGAGCAATTAGAATAATTTGGATGATCGATCATACTAGTTGTCTGAATTAAAAAAGTTCTGATATATCGAAAGATGTTTCGATGATGTCGATGATAGAGATCGCAACATATCCCATTACCATATGAAACTGAATCTAACTAGGTCACACAAATAAGGGTTTGGATCTGGATATCATCAATTGGACTAACCTAGTTCAATTGATTTGAATAAGATTCAATTAGGTTCAAGAAAATCGTGCTAACACATGATTTAGCCTAATATTCTCCTTCAACAATCATTAAAGCTTGTCTCGATTGAGCCAAATATGTTTGGGCTCATCAGGAACTATTCCTTGGTCTGACTGAAGCTTGTTTAGATCAAAAAATGATTGTCTTAATTTATGAGATAAATTTGAGACAACACTTGCTATTTTTCATCACCTGCTAAATCTTGTTCTTTGACTTTGGTCAAATATTGACCTTTGACACTTAAATATCTGCCCATATGTCATACACTCATAGGAGAGAATATGGAGGGTTGTCCCCCTACTAAAAAGTAGAAAGAGAGGGGGTGCACACCTAGGGAGGCATGCACCCCATGAGGATCATGCCTGGAGTTCCAAATAGATGGGACTCCAGGTTGCTTCATGCTTTCTACTTGGGTGGTGCCAAAGAGTCTTCTTTAACCAGTCTTGATGCCACCTAAGGAGGTTGGTGAGGGACTTTAATCTGATTAGATCAGATGATGTCATCCAACCAATCATATTTAGATCTGATTGCATAAAGAGCCATGATTGGCCGGGATGATATGGCACTACATGGTGCAGTAGGGTCTATATAAACCCTATCTGTGCTTAGGATGATGAAGTTCTATCCTTTGCCTATGCCACAAGGCTTCTCTCCCTTCCTCTCCATGCCATCTTTAGATCCTCTCTCTCCTATCCATGTTCAAGAGTTTTTGGGCACATGTTTGGTGCGATCCGAGCAAGAGAAGGGTGACACGAAAGGAAGAAGGCAGCACTGCTGCAAGAGACAATGGCTGATCCTCAAAAGCTATTTTGAAGACCTTCAAGATCAGATCCAGATCTTATTTTTGGAGAAAAGATTGAAAAGTAGAAGATCTCTAGATCCTATCCAAGTAGATACAGGTAGAGGCCAGGCGCTTGCATGGCTACATCCAGAACCTCAGGCAAACATCAGGATCATCATAGGATAATAGAATTACCCATAACAAGGTATAATTAAATTAGATTTAATTAATTTAATTTATTTTATTTTATCAAATTGATAAAATCAAATCTGAAGAGTCTCAGATCTGATTTAGATCTAAGAAATTTTTTTTTAAAATATCCCTCTTGATCCAATCAAATCTGAACGAACTTGACTCAAAAAATAGATTTTTTCTTTCAACTGGTATCAAAGCCAGGTTCCCATAATTAATTAGATCTGATTTTAATATATTTTTAATCTAATAAATAGATGATTTAAGATGTCACATTAGATATGATTAGATCTAAAATTAAAAATTAAAAAAATTAAATAATCTAGATCTAAAATGTATGAGATGCATGACAAGACTAGAAATTGAATTATTCTATGTGTAGTCTAGCATAATCATAATTTTAATTTAATTAGTTATAATTTTTAGATCTATTTATTTACTATTTTTTGATACTATAAATATTATAATTAAATCTAGAAAATAGAAAGTAAAGTTATTTAATTTTTCTCATATGAGATATGATGGATGCATGTTTAGACTAGTTGTAGAATAGATTTACAAAGTTGTCTTGAATAAATTTGATATGATCAAATTTAAATTTTATTTTTTAGATATTTATTAGATAATTTAGATATGAAAATATGCATGATATGATACATGAGATGTATGCAAAACATATTTTTAAGTTAGATCAATTTTTATATGTGATATATGATGTAGATCTAACTAGTTTTGTAGATTCATCATATTTATGATTAAGGCATTCCCCTTGGCCGTCTAGTCATAAGAACAAAGAAAGATTTAAAGGCTCTCCTTCCATTTGATGGGGCACTCTTATGTTGTGTAGGGGTGCTGCGTGTTCATCCTTAATTAGAAATCAAAAACTTATTTTCTACAAAATTGTAGATCCTGAAATCCTAGGATTTTATTTACATATTTTATTTATGAAATCTAAACTTAATTAAGAATTAATATTATAAAATATATTAGATCAAAAATTAAAAATTTTTAGATCTAATATATATTCATAAAATTGGGTTTGGGCTTGGGTAGCTCAATTAGGTCTAGCGGTTGATCAAACCGAATTAAGAGTTGGTTAGATGGGATCAAGAGTGCTTAAATTGATCAGCCTAATAGAATTAAGTCTGGATCAAGGTCGAGTCACATGAGTGATCGATCAAGTTAAGATCTAATTAAGCTCAGTGGTTAGAGTCTGGATTGTAGACTAATTCGATTGGTTCTAGCTCAATAATTTGGTGTCTAAGGTAAGTTTGACAGATACGATCGATTGATTTTTAATTAGAAGCTACTCGACTCGAACACATTTTTGTCGAGTTAATGGCATATCCCTTCCACCAATCTCACTTATCTGGCCATATTTGTCGACTCAATCCTGATCTAAGGTGGCTAATGATCTAAGCTAACCCATGCCACTAGGTTAGTCATAATGGTTATAACTATGTCAAATCAAGTTTAAAAAGATCTAAATCAAATCTTCCTAAGAAAAATTTAAGTCTAAGATCTTTCATCATTGTAGATATGCGGGCCCTTTTCGGGGTTAATTATTCTCGATTGGTCACAATGGTTCAGTTGCACCAGAAAGATGCAATCATATCTATTAGGCATTGGATGCTATGGGCTGAAGGATGGATTGGGCTCAATATGTCGAATATGGTGAGAGACCTAACTAAAAATCCAATCTATGCAAATGGTGGATCTGACTTAACTAAGAAGTGGATCAATATTTTGGGTACAGTGAGATTCATGAATTAGAGATCAAGCCTAGGTGCACCATGATTAAAAAATCATTAGACAAGAGTTGTTCACTTATTGGCTAATCCATCACCAATAATTGTTAGATGAGGTGATGAGTCAGTTGGTGGGACTGCACCACCCACTAAAAATCATTAATCATAAAAATTTTTGCATCTCTACAGAGAGGGTTTAGAGATCCAAAGAAAATAGTGAAAGCTAATTTATTTAAAAATTAAATTTTTAAATAAATTGATCAAATCTTAATTACAAAATCTAACTAGAAACTTTGACTCTCTATAGAAAAAGAAAAAATATCTGCATCCAACCCATTAGCTTGTATCTTGGACATCCATAGATTGACCAGACCCAATTACAAGGATTGGCTTCAGAACTTTAAAATCATTTTGGATTTCAAGAAGCTAACTCATGTATTAGACCAGGCTCCCCCTACCTTACCAGTCCATCCATCCACTGAACAGAGAGCGTCTCTTGATAAATGGATGGATGAAGATAATAAGGTCAGATACTACATGTTGGGCTCGATGTCTGATGAGCTTCAGTGCCAACATGAAGATATCAAGACTGGTCACTAAATGTTGGCTCACCTGCAAGAGTTGTTTGGTGAATAGAGTCATGCAGCCAAATATCAGGTCACTAAATGATAATTTAAGACTAAAATGCATGATGGACAGTCAGTCCAAGATCATTGTCTAATAATGATCAAGAACTTGGAAGAGCTTGAGAAGCTCAGAGTGAAGTTAGACCAGGATCTACAGAATGATATAATTCTGCAATCCTTGACTGATGCATATGGGCAGTTCATCATGAACTACCATATACATAAACTTTAGAATACTCTGGCCAAACTTATGAATATGCTGGTTACTACTGAGCTTTCTATTAAAGATTCTAAAGGCTCAATACTTGCGATAGAATGGATTTCTTTCAAGAGAAAGTCTTTTGAAAAGAAGAAGAAGTCTTTGAAAAGGCAGAAGGTAGAAAGAAAAGGAAGGCAGAGCTAAAGAAGAAGGTCACTGATAAAGAAAAGTATTTTCATTGTAATATTGACGGTCATTGGAAGCAAAACTGTCCTACATACCTTGCCATCCTGAAGAATAAGAAGGAGACAGGTCCTTCTAGAGGTATGCTCGTTATTGAATCTTATCTTATGGTTTCTTCTGCATCGAGTTGGATGCTTGACTTTGGTTCTAGTGCTCAATTATGCACTTTCATGTAGGGTCTTGAGGATAGCAAGAGGCTGAGGGATGGTGAGATGATCCTACATGTCAAAAATGGAGCAAGGATTGCTGTTATGGCCGTGAGAACCTACCCTCTTCGACTACCGTCTAGCTTAGATTTAGTACTTAGGGATTGTTATTATGTGCCTCCTGCAAGTAGAAATTTGATTTCTATTTCATGTTTAGCATAAGAAGGCTATGTAATTAGTTTTCTTAAGGACCATTATAATATTCTTTATGAAAGAAATAAAATTGCAAGTGGTTTTCTCATTAACGATCTCTATCAGTTACATATTGATGTATCTGTCTTTAATATTGAGCAAAATGTGAATGCCATAAAATGACCTAGGGATAGTCCAAATGATAGATATCTATGGCACCTAAGGCTAGGTCATATAGCAGAAGATAGGGTTAACAAATTAGAGAAAATCAGACTATTGAATTCATTGACTTTCGAGTCATATCCAATTTGTAAATCATGTCTTCATGGCAAAATGACTAAGCTTCCTTTTACAGGACATGGGGGAAGGCCCACAGATCTACTTGCCCTAGTACATACTGATATGTGCGGTCCATTTGATTTATCGGCTAGAGGCAACTTTGATTACTTCATAAATTTTATCGATGATTTATCTCGGTATGGATACATGTATCTTATGAGACATAAGTCTGAAGCCTTTGAAAAGTTCAAAAAATTCAGACATGAAGTCGAAAAGCAAACTGAAAAATCTATTAAGATTCTTCGATCAGATCAAGGAGGTGAATACCTTAGTCGAAAATTTCTAGACTATCTCAAGCAAAATGGTATATGTTAGATATATGTGCCCTAGAAGCCAGAATTGGCTGACACTTGTAATACACTTCTAGGGGCAAAATTGTAATTTTGACTATAATTTATAAAATGGGTTATTTTCTATCACACATGTGTATTTAGTGTCTGTGATACATCCTTTGAGTTAATGGTAATGATAATTCATATTTTCAAGAGTTGAAAATTTAAGACATGAATAATCATTATTAACTCATAAACAGCTCCCGACCATAGGATCATACGAGGATGGTGATTGATCCGGAAGGTTGGTGTACGATCGCTTCTTTTTAGTAGATGAGTCTTGAGTCTACGGTGTGGAGACACCGGAGCGAGAGTACAGGTACTCGTTAGAGAACGAGGGCACTGAGCGTGACCACCTCGAGTAGTCATTAGGAAGTCTACCTTCTCGTCAATGACTGACTCGATGCTGCAGTAGTGTGTCTGGTTCTTTGACCTGAGATGCATCGGCAGTTCACCTTGAGGGTGTTATAGTTTGACTACACCATTACTCGGTCTCCTAGCCATATGGAACCCTGAGGTGTATGTTGGCTATAGCATGTTCATTGTAGGAACTGGATTGCATCAAGATGGGATCTATCTACCTCGGTGGTAGAGGAGCAGCCCTATGATGATCATGAGAATCAAGTCCTGAAGCCCATGGCCATGGCAGAGTGAAATAATAGAAAGAGTTTCTATTTAGATTTTCACATTGGACTCGAATCGAATGATTACATCATATGACAGAGACTAGGGTTTGACGAGTTCACCTTAACCCTAATCTGATCGGGGCTCAAGATAGAAGAACTTAATCACACAGGTAGCTGCACCAAGAGGTTCGCATTCAGCTCTGATGGGTTGCCACCATATACTGCTAGGTGTCACTGGTGGATTTTGGGAGCAATTAGAATGATTTAGATGATCGATCATTCTAGCTGTTCGAATCAGAAGAGTTCTGATCCATCGAAAGGAGTTTCGATGATGTCTATGATAGAGATCATGACATATCCCATTACCATACAGAACTGAACCTAACTGGGTCACACAAACAAGGGTTTGAATCTGGTGATCATCAATTGAACTGATCTAGTTCAATTGATCTGAATGAGATTCAATTAGGTTCAAGGAAATCGTGCTAGCACTCGATTGAACCTAACGTTCTTCTTTTACTATCATAAATAAGTTGTCCTGGACTGAGCCAAAGGAGTTTGTGCTCAATCAGAGGCCTTCATATGGTCTGACTGGAGGTTGTCCAAGTCAGAATAGGTTGTCTTATTTGTAAGACATTACCTGCCATTTTTGGTCACCTGCCATTTCTTGTTCTTTGACTTTGGTCAAAAGTCTACCTTTGACTGGTCAAACGTTGACCATTCACCCTTTGACTTTTGACCACATGTCATGCACCTATTGGAGAGCTGGTGGGGGCCTGTCCCCCTGCCAGAACCTGGCAAGGAGAAGGGCGCACGCCAAGGGTGGCGTGAGCCCAAGTAGGAGGCGCCTAGGAGTCCTTGTTGGACAAGGACTCCACCTCCCTTTTGGATTCCAATCAGAGTTCTACTAAGAATCCAGTTTGACTGGTCTTAGGCGCCCTCTAAGGAGGAATCCAGGGGTCTCTATTTCCAACCAATCAGATTTAGATCTGATTTCACAAAGGGTTGTGATTGGTTGAGAGGAAGAGGAGTTGGATCACAAGAGGTCTATAAATAAGACCCTGCGCCCAACCCTAATTTTAAGAGATTTCCCATGCCCCAAGGCTGCCTCTCCCCTCTTCCTCCATGCCTAAACTTCTCCTCCTTGTCCTCTCCACGTCCAAAAGGGTTTTGGATTTAGGTTGGTGCGATTCAGATCAAGGAAAGGCGATCAAAAGCAAGAAGGCTGCGCTGCTGCAAAAGGACGACTGCAGATCTTCAAAAGAGTTTTGAAGATCCTCCAGATCAGATCCAGATCTGATTTTTGGAGGTGTGATAGAGAAGAAGAGGTTCTCCAGATCCAACCCGAGTGGATACCGGTAGAGGCCAGGCGCTTGCGTGGCTAAGATCCAGAACCTTCCGCTGCAATCAGGATCATCTACAGGGTAATAGGATTACCCAAATCAGGTAAATTAAATTTGATTTAATTTATCTTATTTTATTTTATTTATTAAAATAATAAGAATCAGATCTGAAACTTATCAAGATCTGATTAAGATCAAGAAAAAATTTTTGAAATATATCTCTTGATCTAATCAGATCTGAACGAACCTGGACCGGGAAATCAGGATTTCCCTTCAGTATAGTCTCTCAATGGACTCCACTTGAAACACCTCAACTCAACGAGGTTTCAAAATGGAGAAATCAGATCTTATTAGATATGGTCTGATCCATGATGAGTTTTACAAACCTTCCTGATTTTTTTTGGGAGCATAGTCTGTTAACTGCTATATATTTACTGAATAGGGTTCTCTCTAAAATCGTTCCTACCACACCGTATGAGATATGGCATGATAAAAACCAAGTCTGAGTCATCTCAAAATTTGGGGTTGTCTAGTTCATGTCAAAAGACAACAAGCGAACAAGTTAGAATATAGGTCCTTTAGAGCTTAACTTATTGGATATTCTAAAGAGTCATTAGGATATTATTTCTACATTTTAGAAGACCACAATGTAATTATGAGTCAGCATGCCATTTTTCTTGAAAAGTAGTTTATTCAAAATAGCGGCATTGGAAAGTAGATCAAGCTAGAGAAGAAAGTCTCCCAAGAGCAACGAGCTAAGGACCCCATAGAACTAAATTAGGTTAAGCCAATACAATCACTACCTTTTCCACCTCATAGATCAGAAAGGGTTTTTTGTCGTCCTAAAATGTACTTAGGTATTATTTTAGAGGAAGTAGAGAAAATATTCCTCGTAGGTAATGAGGTTCATGGTGATCCCAAAACCTATGATGAGGCGATATCAGATATCGACTCTGAGAAATAGTTAGAGGCAATGAAGTCAAAAATTAGCTTGATGCACTGAAACTAAGTCTGGATCTTGGTGGATCTACCAGAAGGTATAGTACCTATTTGGTGTAAATGGATCTACAAGAGAAAGATTGGTACAGATGAAAATGTAGAGACATTCAAAGCTAGATTAGTGGCAAAAGGTTATAGTCAGCGCGAAGGCATTGACTGTCAGGATATCTTTTCGCTAGTAGCTATGCTAAAATCCATCCACACATTGCTTATTGTTGTAGCTTATTTTAATTATGAAATATGGCAAATAGACATAAAAATGACATTCTTAAATAAATACCTTAAAAAAGATATCTATATGGAACAGCCGCTAGGATTCACATCCAGTGATGCTGATCACAAAGTATGCAAGCTGCAAAGGTCCATATATAGACTTAAGCAAGCATCTCGGAGTTGGAATATTCGTTTTAATGATGTAATTAAATTATTTGGTTTCATGAAAAATGAGGAGAAACCATGTGTTTTCAAAAAGATCAGTGGAAGCACTATTGTCTTTCTCGTACTATACGTAGATGATATCCTCCTTATTGAAAAATGATATTTTCATGTTGACCACAGTCAAAATATGATTGTCTAAAGAATTCTCCATGAAAGACCTAGGAGAAGCATCCTTCATTCTAGGAATCAAAGTCTATAGAGATAGATTGAATATGATGCTAGGTCTTTCATAGAAGATGTACATAGAGGAAGTACTAAAGAGGTTTAGCATAGAAAACTCCAAGAGGGGATTAGTATCCTTCAGACATGGTATTCATCTCTCCGAGCAAATGTGTCCCAACACACCAGAAGAGATTGAACGCATGAGCAAGATCTCTTATGCTTCTGCCATGTTATGTACACGACCTGGTATAGTCCATGCTATGAGTGTCATGAGCAGATATCAATCAAATCAAGGTGAAGAATACTGGACTTCTGTGAAATGTATTTTTAAGTACTTGAGAAGAACTAAGGATATATTGTTGATTTTTGGTAATGGAGAACTCCAAGTCTAGGGATATACAGAATCGAATTTTATATCCGATATAGATAATCAAAAGTCGACATCTGAAAGTCTATTTGTGTGTAATAGTGATGCTGTTAGTTGGAAGAGTTTCAAGCAGACAGTGATAGCAATTTCACCATGGAAGTAGAATACATCGCTGCATCAGAAGCTGCGAAGGTGGTATTCTAGTTCAAGAAATTTACCGTAGAAGTTGGAGTGATGCCATCAGATGCCATTCCTCTGTACTGCGATAACAATGGTGCCATAGCCATTGCTAAGGAGCTGAGGTCTCGTCAAAAATCCAAGCACATCAAGTGGCAATATCACCTCATTCGCGATTACCTCGAGAAAGGTTATGTCGAGGTCAAGAGAGTCGACTCCACATACAATATGGCAGACCTACTTATAAAGTCGTTGGGCCAGCAAAAGATCGAAACCCACCTTGAGAAGATTGGACTTAGATTTGTAGCCAATTGGCTTAAGGTCAAGTAAAAATTTGTTAGGTATGTATGCCCTAAAAGCCAGAATTGGCTAACATTTGCAATAAAACATCTAAGGACAAAATTATAATTTTGACTATAAATAATCAAATGGGTTATTTTCTATCATAATATGTATTTGAAAGTATCTGTGATACATCCCTTGAGTTAATGGTAATGATAGTTCATATTTCAAAAGTTGAAAATTTAAGATATAAATTTTTATTATTTACTTATAAAATGCTTCCGATCATAGAATCACCATGAGGATGGTGATTGATCCAGAAGGTTGGTGTACGATCGCTTCTTTAGGATAGATGAGCCTTGAGTCTATGGTGTAGAGACATCAAAATGAGAGTACAGATACTCGTTAGAGAACGAGGGTACTGAGTGTGACCATCTCGAGCAGTCATGAGGAAGTCTACCTTCTCATCGATGACTAGCTCGAAGCTACAGTGGTGTGTCTGGTTCTTTGACCTAAGGTGCATCGGCAGTTCACCTTGAGGGTGTTATAGTTTGACTACACCATAACTCGATCTCCTAGCCATTTGGAATTCTGAGGTGTATGTTGGCTATAACATGTTCATTGTAGGAATTGGATTGCACCAATAGGGAATCTATCTACCTCGATAGATGAGGAGCAGCCCTATGATGATCATGAGAATCAAGTCCATAAGTCCATGGCCATGGCAGAGTGAAATAATAGAAAGAGTTTCTATTAGGGTTTTCACATTGGACTTGAATCAATGATTAATTCATATGACGGAAATTAGGGTTTGATGAGATCACCTTAACCCTAATCCGATCAGGGCTCAAGATAGAGGAACTTAATCACATAGGTAACTATACTGAGAGATTCATTTTTAGTTCTGATGGGTTACCACCATATGCTGCTAGGTGTAACTGATAGATTTTGAGAGCAATTAGAATGATTTGGATGATCGATCATACTAGTTGTCTGAATCAGAAAAGTTCTGATCCATCGAAAGGTGTTTCGATGATGTCGGTGATAGAGATCATGATGTATCCCATTATCATACGAAACTGAACCTAATTGGATCACATAAATAAGGGTTTGGATCTAGATATCATTAATTAGACTAATCCAATTCAATAGATTTGAATAAGATTCAATTAGGTTCAAGAAAATTGTGCTAGCACATGATTGAGCCTAATGTTCTCCTTCAATAATCATTAAAGCTTATCTCGACTGAGCCAAATATGTTTGGGCTCACTCAGGAACCATTACTTGGTCTGACTGGAGCTTGTCTAGGTTAGAAAAGGATTGTCTTAATTTATGAGACAAATTTAAGACAATACCTACCATTTTTCATCACATGCTAAATCTTATCTTTTGACTTTGGTCAAACATTGACCTTTGACACTTGACATCTGCCCATATGTCATTAACCCATAGGAGAGAACATGAGGGTTTGTCCCCCTACTAAAAAGCAAAAAGGGAGGGGGTGCACACCTAGGGAGACGTGCACCCCATGAGGATCACGCTTGGAGTCCCAAACAGATGGGACTCCAGGTTGCTTCATGCTTTCTACTTGGGTGGTGCCAAAGAGTCTTGTTTGACCTATCTTGGCACCACCTAAGAAGGTTTGTGAGGGACTCTAATTTAATTGGATTAGATGATGTCATTCCATCAATCAAATTTAGATCTGATTGCACAAAAAGTCGTGACTGGTTGGGATGATGTGGCACTACATGGCATAGTAGGGTTTATATAAACCCTGTCTGCACTTAGGATGATGAAGTTCTCCCCTTTGCCCATGCCACAAGGCTTCTCTCCCTTCCTCTCTATGCCACCTTCAAATCCTCTCTCTCCTATCCACGTCCAAGAGTTTTTGGGCGTAAGTTTGGCACGATCCAAGCAAGAAAAAGGTGATAGGAAAGGAAGAAGGCAGCACTGTTGTAAGAGATAATGGCTGATGTTTAAAAATTATTTTGAAGACCTTCAAGATCAGATCCGGATCTAATTTTTGGAGGAGAGATTGAGAAGAAGAAGATCTTCAGATTCTGTCCGAGTGGATATCGGTAGAGGTCAGATGCTTGCATGGCTACATCCAGAACCTCAGGCAAATATCAAGATCATCATAGAGTAATAGGATTATCCATAATAAGGTATAATTAAATTAGATTTAATTTATTTATTTTATTTTATTTTATTAGATTGATAAAATCAGATCTGAAGAGTCTCAGATCTATTTTGGATCTAAGAGAAAAAAATTTTGAAATATCCCTCTTGATCCAATCAGATCTGAATGAACATGATTCGGGAAATTGATTTTTTCCTTCACTTGCAATACTTACACTAGATCAAACATCAATCGTATTGATTGTTTGATCTTAGAATGATTCATAATCATTGACCAACCATCAGATTATTAAAAATTATGTTCCAAAGCTAATCGTCAGTCTGTTGATAGTTATGCTATTTTATATTTATAAATAATTTATTATTAAATAAAATAATATTCTAGCTTTTTCATCATAAAGTCTATATCTTCTAATGAACTTCATTTATTATGATGAAGTTCTTAGAACTATTTAGTTTTGACAAAGAGATGATTCATCAATTAGTCCTTAAACTATTCATGATCAAATAATACGTTGTTATTTAGGATGACAATGTTTATCGAGTATAGGTTGCTGTATGCCATATAGGTTGGTTGTCCTCTTAACTAAGGAGTATGGAGACACTGGTATGGCATACAGGTGAGATGTAAGGGTACATCATCACTGAACTTGATCAACTTCAGAGCATTCTGCTTTCAAGAATTGCTCTGATGGGATATGGATATAAGTGTCCCTTAGATCAGGGATCACCATGGTGGCTTGCAAGCAACTCACTGGGCTTTGGTGCTGGACTACCTAAATTTCTAATTCAATAACAGAAGATTTTTGGACACAGTCAAGTTCTTATGAAGTTGATGCAGCAAATGCATCACTGTATTTTAATTTAGCATAACCTTAGCCAGGATAATCCATGAGATGAATTTGATATTTTGAAATATAATGTGGATGACCTGATCAGGATTGATAGTTAAACTTTGAGTCATCCTATGAGCATTAAGATTAAGGGGATGAATTATATGAAAACTATATCCATATGGGTTCTAATATTGTTGCTTTACACATTCGACCTATTCTACCGTTGGATATTATTGCTAGATGGTCACTTTAATTGATATAGAAATTTATTTTTATGCTATCAGCTTAGGTTTGAACCTATAGGATCACACACATAAGAGGTCTCAATCTGATTGGATAGTTGGTCAACGATTTAGAATCATTCTAAGGTCAAATAATCAATATGATTGATGTTTGACCTAGTGCAAGTATTATAGGAGGATCAATTAGCAATTAAATTACTAATTGACTTAATTTGATTAAGTCAGAGGGCTGAGATTAAGTTTAATTAAATATAATTTAATTAAATTTGATTTGGACTTGATTGGATCAAGTCAAATTAGTTTATTGGATGAGCTAATTATAAGGAAGAATAAGTCCCTATTTAATTAAGACTTGTATGCACCCAATTTCTAATTTGATTAAAAATTAAATTAGATTTAAATTTAATTTAATATAATTTAATTAGGCTCTTAGTTAAACTAAGATCTTTTCTAATTTGGTTGCATTAATTTTGATTTAATTTGATTCAAATACCATGTTTGACCAAGTCAAAATTGGAAATGCTAGCGTGACTAGGACTTCCCGTCCTTGCACCACATGACTCCTCACGTCCCTCCGCACCCACTCTTTGGTTTTTGTGTGAAAACCTTCATGCCCTAAGAGTCCCATGTGCACCCCCTTGCTCCTCTTTCATTCTTACATGGTAGTTGGTTGTGGGCCAAGTCAAAGAAGGGAGTTAGTTTTGATTTGAAATTCTATTGGATAGAATTTTAGGAAACCAAAACTCCACCCTTTGAGGTGCCAACCTACTAGATTATTTTTTAATATTTTCATGGGTTTTATGGAAGGTTTTGTGTGCCAAAACTTTATGGTCCATGGCTAGAAAAAAGGAGAGGGCACCTAACAGTTGGGCGCCCCAAATCTTGCCCTTTTTGGACAATCCTTGCTAGGTATTTGATATAGACAAGGACTCTATCCTAACTCCTTATAAAAGAAGAATTTGGGCATGAATTTTTCCAAAGTTCTAGACCTGAGAGAGCAATAAGGACATGGGAAAGGTTGGGCACAAACATCTTTGGGCTTGGGGTTTTGTGAAGACACAAATCAAGGTGTGTTGGTGAGAGAAACAAGGAAGAAGAAAGGGTTCTTCTTCTAGGATTTTCTTGAATCTCTTCCACCTCCATTTTGTGAGATTTTTGAGAGATGAATCCCTTCACAAATCTCTTTCTTCTTCTTCTAAATATTGGAGGATCCAAGGATTGAAAAAGGAGGTTCTAAATCTACCATCAAAGAAAAATCAACATAGTACTAACATGCTATGCTGATTTTCTATCCTCAAACTTCAGATCCTAAATTGAGGCCTTATGTGAATATTCCATAGAGATCGGACATATGTGCAGCTCGAAGCGATGACCTTAGCCTCGGATCAATAAGTTAAAGAATCTAACTTATAAAGGTAAAGGTGGTATGATCTCCTTTTTCCTATCTAGATTTGATCTAGCATAATTCTGATGTTAATGTGATCAATATCATATTTTCTTGTCTCTTAATTTTAGGTTTAATAGCATGCTTAAATCATGTGATAAGATCCTAGATCTAGATCTCTTTCATGTATTACTTATAAATTAATATGATTAGTTTATCTCTTCCACTGCGTGTTTTGAAAAATTTTCATAATCTGATCATGAAATCCTAGATCTATTTCCTTCAATTGGTATCAGAGCATAGGTTATTTATTAAATAATTTATTATGCATACTTATATTATTTGTTTAGATTAGTTCTAAATTATAATATATTATTTAGATCTAAAATTAAATAAAAGATCATATGAACTGATTTATACGATTGTCCTGCTGTAAGGTTTATCCTTACAGTGTAAAGGTTGTCCTAGTTTGTGCAGATCAAATGTAAATCATAAATTTATTAGATATGATCTAGAATAATTTATGATTTATTAGATTTAAAAATATTTAAACATAAAAATAAATATTTTAGATTGTACAGACTGATCTTATAAGGTTATTCTGTCGTAAGATTTAACCCTTATAGTGAAAAGATTGTCCTAGTACGTGTTGATCTAAAATCCTAATCATAAAATTTTAGATTAGATTTAAGAGACTTTATGATTTGATTAAAAGTATTTCAATCTAATTTTTATCATCATAAATATATTAGATTTGATCTAAGGTAATTTATGATAGACTATTATTAAAATTATTTCAATCTTGAATTACATGAATATGTTTAGATTAGATCTAAAGTAGATTCATATTATTTGCATATTGATTATGAATCAAACATGCAACTGGTTGGTAGAATTATGTTATAAAAATATTTTATTAATATAAAAATTATTTTTAAAATATCGAATCCCAATCCTCAGACCAAAATTTAATTAAGAATTAAGAGTTGTTTGATAAGGATCTAGAATTATGAATTGAAGATCCTAAGATACAAATCATAACACTTGAGTTAATAGGTTAGTGAAAATTAGGTCCATTAATTGGGTTCGACCTAAGGTTAGATTAAAGAATGAATTTAATTAGAGAATTTACTAAATCTAATCAATAGTTGTCTTAGATTAGGTCAAGGATTCTTTAGATCAATTACAACAGTTATAGTTGGTCAAGTCCATGTCTTTAACGAGAACCAAGATGGACTTGATTCTTGGCTATGCGATCTAGCATGAACTGTTAGGTTGATCCAATCAAAACTAATTAACCAGTTGATGTCTAAGATAATTCTGACAATCTAGACCGATGGTCTTTAATTAGCAGCCCACTTACCTAACTATTTTTGATGGTGTCTAAGGCAAGCTTTTGCAAACCCTCCTATTGATCTCACTTACCTGGCTTTCTTGGTGAAATTATATTTTGATTAGATCACTTGACAATTTGAGCTGACCCATATCAACTAGGTAAATCAATGTGACTGATTTTGCTGCTCCTAGACCAGCCTATCAGTGGTCTCCCTTAATCTGACTTGATGAAGTCAGTAGGAGGATCATGATTAGCTGATTTCTCTGACTCTCTTTTCTAAACCAAATTAATCAAATCCTCTAAAATTATTAGGTCCTTAAAAATGAAATAGTTATGATGATAACTAGATCATAGCCTCCCATTAAGTGAGTGATAATAGATCCAATAGTTGGATAATCATTGGAGGCCCAAAATCTTGGTGCTTATCGGCTAATGGAATTGTCATTAATAATATGATTTCTTGGCCACGCCTCTTAGAATGGTGGTTCGATTGACCAACCAAAGTTGGGCTTAATTATTCATTGATTAGATGGACCAAGCATGGTCATGTTAATGGTTGGACCTAACCAGACCTTTCAGTGGAGGCCAAAGCTTACTAATTAGGGACTGGGGCAAAAATTAAAATACTAAAAATTATTTAAAAAAATAATTGGTTATGAACCTATCCTTGGATGTATAAGGGTTGACCAACTAAAGTTGAGCTTGTATACAATCTATGTGGATTCTAGTACCCACTAAGGAATTAGGATAATTCCTTGAATTAGAGATAGAGGCTACAATTTGAATAAAATAATGGAAGAATCTTTTGATTAAAGTCTAAATCTTTAGATTTAATAAATCCTTTATTAATTAGATTTTGGTTTTTCTTTGTGTAGATATGGTCACTTTCATTTTACTCTGATCATTGTTAGATAATGACAAGCTGGTGGAATCCAACTTCGGTAACTAGTATCATAAGTTGAAGATTATCCTAGAGCATGAACAGATCTTGAACATCTTGATCGATTCGATATCTAAGGAGCTAGCCCCAAATGCACGTGGGATAGTCAGAGATACTTATCAGAAGTGGCTCAATGATCGAACCATGGTGCATTGTATTATGCTGACAGCTATGAGCGATGAGTTCAGTCATAGGTTCGAGATAGCTCAGCTAAAAGGCATGCTTCAAGTATTGAACGAGTCTTGTAGCACATCCGATGATGTTTAGAGGTACAAGACTAGTTGTGCTATCTTCAATGTCAGGATGAGGGATGGAGCTTCAGTCATTGATCATGTACTATATATGATCGAGCTGATGGAGCGTTTGAGCAAGCTCGACTTTCTTTTGCATGAGCAGCTAGGGAAAGATGCAATTCTAAACTCGCTGCCCAAGTCTTATCTCCCATTTTTTACTCATTACAGAATAACAAAGCTTGAAGTTAACTACTACGGATTACTGGGGTTACTTCAAAACTTTAAGAAGGATCACTAGCTCCACAAGAAGTCGATGAACTTACTAGGAGGTTCTTCTTTTAGTTCTCGACCCTTTAAGAAAGAAAGGAAGAACAAGAAGAAGAAGTGAAAAAAGGTGCAAGTTCAGACTAGGACATCTATGCAAGGCCAGGCCAAGAAGCAAAAATTCGATAAAAGTCAAGCGGAGTGCTTCTTTTGCAAGAAGCGGGGGCACTAAAAGAGAAACCATCCTTAGAACATTGCCTCTCTAGATCCAAATAGATCGAGAAAGAAGCAAGCTATTGCTAGGCAAAATATTTATATGATAACTCCTTGCAATTTTTCTATGTGTGATATTACTAACTAGGTATTGGATACCGATAGTCCTTACCACATTTATAATTCTTTGCAAGGGTTGCAGGTCAGTAGGAGATTCAAGCAAGACGAGAGATTCCTGAAGTTGGAGATGAAAAATCAGTTTTAGTTCTAGCATTAAGAATCTTAAAACTTATATTTGAGTCTCATATTATTGTTCTTAGTGATTGTCATCTTTGTCCTAGTTTCTTTTTGAATATCAATTTTATAGACCTTTTGGCCAAAAATAATTATGAGGTTTCAATAAAGAAAGAATTTTGTAATATCATTTTGATTGGTATTACTATATTCTCTCAGCATTTAAATAATGAGATATACATGATATCACAATCTATTAATATAGTCTACCCCATTGGCAAGCACCCTAGAATAGATAGTGTATATGATATCTACTTATAGCATTGTAGGTTGGGTCACATTAATAAGAACAGGATAAACATGTTGACTCAAGAAAAAATTCTCGAAGTCAGTGATTATAAATCACTTCGAACCTATGAGTCTTTTCTTAGAAAAATGATCAAGTCATCTTTTACTAGAAAAGGTGAGAAAGCCACTGAGCTCTTAAGTCTAGTACATACTGATGTATGTGGACCTATAAGCATAAGTGATAGAGGTGGATATTTCTACTTCATCATTTTTACAGATGATCTATTCAGGTATGGATATGTCTATCTGATGAAACATAAGTTGGATTCATTTGAAATATTCAAATGATTTTGAAATGAAGTAGAAAAATAAACTGAAAAGTATACTAAAATTCTTTGATCTGACCGAGGAGGTGAATACCTTTCTGACGAGTTTCTCACATATCTAGGAGAGAATGGAATTCTCTCCTAATAGACTCCTTTAGGGATGCCACAGTATAATGGTGTGTCTGAAAAAAGAAATCAGACTCTATTAGACATGGTCCGATCCATGATAGGTTTTGCCAGCTTGTCGATATTCTTTTGAGGATATGCACTCGAATTGGCTTGCTATCTTCTAAATAGGATTCCAAGTAAATCTATAATTAAAACTTCATATGAAATATGGATAGGACGTAAACTAGTACTTTCACATCTTAGGGTCTGGGGGTGCCCAGCTTATGTCAAATGATTAATCACACATAAACTTAGACCTAGGTCTGACAAGTGCACATTCATTGGGTACCCCAAAGAAACTAAAGGATATATTTTCTATTATGCTGATGAATAAGAGATGTTCGTTAGTCTTAAGACAATCTTTTTTAAAAAAAAGTTTCTTAGTGAAGGAATTGTTGCCTCTAAGATTGAATTTGAGAAAGTTCAGTAGGTAGAAAAGCCGACACCAGTAGCCAAATCTGAATCGAATTTGATCAAATCAAATTTGGAGCCTAGTGTACCTACATCATTAAGATGATCCAATAGGGTATCATGTCAGTCGAATAGATACTATGATTTCTTAGTCTGGGATGGTGATCCTACCGAACTCAATGAAAATGATGAGGATCCAATCACCTATATGGATGCAATGTAGAGATCTGATTCTGAGAAATGGCTTGAAGCCATGAAATCCGAGATAGAGTCCATGAAGGTCAATGATGTGTGGACATTATTGATCCACCTGAAGGGATTAAACCCATTGGGTGTAAGTGGATCTTCAAAATGAAGAGAGGCATCGATGAAAAGATGGAGACCTATAAAGTTTATTAGTTGTCAAGGGGTATCATCAACATTATGGTATTGACTATGATGAGATGTTCTTTCCTATAGCAATGCTTAAATCCATTCGGATAATGCTTATGATAGCTACTCATTCTGGACTATAAGATCTTGCAGATAGATGTGAAGATAGCTTTCCTGAATTAAGAGCTGACCGAAGAGGTGTATTGATACAACCTGAGCGATTCACATCCATAGATAAGTCCAAGGTATGCAAGTTTCAAAAATCCATTTATGGATTGAAGCAAGCATCTCAAAGTTGGAACATGCATTTTGATAAAGTGATCAAAATGTATGGCTTCATTAAAAATGGAGAAGAACCCTGCAATTACAAATGGATAAATGGTCCAATAGTGGTATTTCTTATCTTGTACATTGACGACATTCTCTTAATTGGGTATAACATCCCCACACTACAAGAAATAAAAGTTTTGTTGTCATCTCAGTTCTCCATAAAGGACTTAAGTGAAGCATCCTACATCCTAGGGATGAAGATCTATGAGATAGATCTAAGAGGATTCTTGGGTTATCCTAGTCCACATACATAAAAACTATGCTGAAGAGTTTCAGCATAAAAAATTTCAAGAAGGGCTATCTTCTGATCGGCTAAGAATTTCTCTCTTCAAGAAGGATTCTTCGACAACTCCTGAAGAGAGAGCATATGAATAGAATCTCACATGCTTCAATAGTAGGATCTATCATGTATGCTATGATATGTACGAGATCAGATGTAGCTTACTCACTAGGAGTAGTGAGTAGATACCAATATGATCCAGGGGAGAACCACTGGAAAGTGGTGAAAATCATCCTTAAGTATTTGAAAAATACTAAGGACTAGTGGCTGATATGTAATGAGTCAAATTTGAAACTAGTAGGGTTTACAAACTCTAGATTCTAATCTGACCATGATGACAGCAGAAGTGTGTATCTTTATCCTAAATGATAGAGCCATCTACTGAAAGAGTTTCAAGCAGCACACTATGATAGACTTTATTTGCGAGATAAAGTACATCATAGCATCAGATATCATGAAGAAAGCTATGTAGCTAAGAAAGTTCATCACTGAGCTTGGAGTAGCATCCTTCTTATATGGTCCGATCTTGCTCTACTGTGATAATACTGGTTTCATTGCTCAGGTGAAGGAACCGAAGGCACACCAACAGACGAAGCATATACTACACCGCTACTACCTAACCTAGAAGATCATGGATCGAGGTGACGTCAACCTTCAGAAGGTCGATGGAAAGGAGAACCTAGCCGACCCCTTCACTAAAGCCCTAATGGTAAAGAAGTTCGATAACCATAAGTCAAAGATGGATATTAGATACTGTATCGAGTGGCTTTAGGATAAGTGAAAGTTGTTGAAAATTATGTCACAAAGTCAATCATCTGTCTATTGATGATTGTGCTATTTTATATTTATAAATAATTTATTATTGAATAAAATAATATTCTAACTTTTTCATCATAAAGTCTATATCTTCTAATGAACTCTATTTGTTGTGATGTGTAGAGTTTGGTGTACAAAGCGGAAGCATAGATTTTAAAATAAAAATTATGAAATTATAAAACCAAATCCAAAATCTAGGATGATCTTATTAGAATTTAAATCATATAATATGCATTTATAATATAAATTAGGATATTGGAACATACCTTTGATTGCTTAATCCTAACTTGACCCTGATCGCTGGCAGAGTCCATCAGGGGTTCCACCAGATGTCCACGTGTTCACCTTCCAATGTTGATCCACACAAAGATTTGATCAAGACACCAGTACCTCTGATTATTTTAATTAAAATTCCTATGATAAGAACTTTAATTATTTGGGCAGAACCTTCCGTAGCCTTTGCTGTCACCCTTCTAGCCTACTCTTTCTTATCTTTCATTTCTCCGTGTCTTCCTTTATAATCTTTCTAAGTTCTTATCCTAAAGAAAATCTTTTATCCTTAATTAGGACTTGTCTTAATAAGGGAAGGAAGAAAGAAATTGGACAACTAGGAAGAGTGGTAAGGAAGAGAAAAGAGTTCTGTATTTTTTGGATGCCCGGAGCGCATTCCTATTGATAATGTACGTAGGGGTGCCTCCAAAAATTTCTCATGCTCATTTCTTATTCTCATCTCATGCCCATTCAAAAATATCATGCCCCATCAAAAAGAAATACTACATAAAATTCAAAGAATTAATATGAAGAGGTGCCTTAAAGCAGATTGACTTCGTAAAATTCTATGTAACTTTCTTTCGAAGAGTCGCAACACTTTCATATTGGCACCATTAATTTCTACCATTGATCAGCATCAAATGCTGATCCAAAGGTCTAAAAGAATGGTGCCAAATCAGAAGATGGCATGGAAAAACTTGGACGTAGAAAAGTCAAAGCTTCAAGGTGTTTGACTTGGTCCAAGAGGCGCCTACAACCAAGGGGGTGGCAAAGAGTTGGTCTTTATACAATTCTCAGATAACCAACGAAGAGAATAACTAGCAGAAGGACTCTTCTATACCCTCTCTTCATCTAAAATTTACATAACATATTTTACATGAAATAAAAAAAGGTAGATAGCATCAAAAATATTTTCATGCACCACATGTCCCAAGTGCATAAACCAAAACCTCATGCGCTAAGAGAGAGTGTCTCTAGCATGTGAATTGCAGTTAGATGACACCTTGACCCTAGTCATCAAGCCAAAGGTCAATCCAATCAGTTAGTCAAATTTGATTTGACTTAAATTGGATTTAATTAGCCTAAATTGAAATCTGATTCGAATCTAGGTGCTAGGATTTGCAATATGTGCTAGCATATTCAACCTGCAAACATGATCTAATCCAATTAGATCCTTGATCAATTTTCTTTGCATGTGATCCATTGGATTCCACATCTAGCCAGTAATGGATCTGGGTGCAATTTAACCTAATTTGGTTAGAACTCAATCAAATTGATTTAGATCAAAACTAGCTAACCCGATTCGATCAATTAGAACACTTTCTAATTAACAATCAAATTAAACTCTTTAATTCAAACCCATAAGACAAGATTAATATCTAGCAATGTATCATATCTACTCAGAAGATATAGAATTTTGATAAAAATATCAAAAATATCCTTTAGTGAAAAGTTATTGTGCAATAGGATCCTTCAATCATCCTGCTTTTTAATATGACTATGGATATGGAATTATGTCAAATTTATTTTTATATTCATTTTTATTTCAATCATATGATGATGATTCAATTAATGAAACATTAAAAATTATTTCTAATTTTTATCATGCTTTGATCAAAGTCTTCCTGAATCATCATTCGATTGAAGCAAGTAGGATGCGATCTCCTCTTACTAGAAATGATCGATTTCTTGTTGACCTACCCATAACCTCCATATTCAATCCACCATATTCAGATCATCCCATACATGACTAAGTCATGAATGAGTATGAACAAAAATATGGATTCATGTATATAAGGTTCTATGGTAGTCTCAAGTCAAAGGATTACATGCATAACTCCCACTATGAGAACCATCTATTGATATATAGATAAGACTCCATTAGATGTTCTCAAGTTGGATCAATTCAGTAAACTCATTTTCTAATGAGCATCCACATTCTTATATTAGTATCATACACAAGTGATAGTGAGATCAATCATCCTTTCCATCAAGCATACATAGGATGTGTCAGTCTTACCGAAAATATTGATCCCCAACTCAATGTTCCATCGATCAAAAATATTTTAGATTAGGGTTTTAAGGTTTTAGATCTCATAGGTATGATCTCATTATAATCCTAAAATCATATTTCTAATTTATGGGATTCATCATAATCTTAAATAAATAATTAAGATGCAGCATATAATGAAATAAATGCCTTTATTTATTTAAAAATATTATTACATGAGTTTGGAAGACAAAAGAATAGCCCATATAAATTTTGATTGGCTTGAGGGCATATTCCTTTCAATCTTCCACTTGCACTAAAGCCAATCACCCTTATATTTTAATCCCATACAATTAAGGTGGCGATTGAACTACTACTATGGTAGAGCCTTAGTGAATGGGTTTACTATGTTGTTCTTTGTATCTACTCATTTAATGACATTATCTTGTCTCTCGATTATTTCATGAACAAGATGGAAGCATCTCAGAATGTATTTAAATTTATGATGAGACCTTGGTTTCTTTGCTTGAGCAACTGCTCCAGTATTGTCATAGTAAAGTGGTACTGATTCTCAATTTTAGGAACAATATTCAATTCAGTGATGAACTTCTTCATCCAGATAGCTTCCTTGATGGCTTCACTTGCAGCTATGTATTTTGCCTCAGTGGTTGAGTCAGCCACAGTTGGTTTCTTGGTACTCTTTCAACTCACTACTCCACCATTCAAAGTAAAGATATACCCTGAAATAGACTTGCTATCATCTGGGTCTGGTTGAAAACTAGAGTCAGAATATTCTACTAGTTTGAGATCAGATCCACCATATACCAAAAAAATATTCTTAGTCCTTCTCAAGTACTTAAGAATATTTTTTATGACTTTCCAATGATTCTCTCCTGGATCAACTTGAAATCTACCGACTATGCCTAAAGCATAAGCAACATGAGGCCTGGTACATAACATGGCATACATTATTGATCCTACAATCGAAGCATAAGGAATAGAACTCATTCTATTTCTCTCTTCAGATGTCTTAGGAGACATCTTCTTAGAGAGATGTATGCCTTGACTCATGGGTAAGTAACCTCTTTTACTCTCATCCATACTGAATCTTTTCAGTATTAAGTCAATGTAGCTAGACTAGGACAAGCCTCGCATTCTCTTAGATCTATCTCTATAGATCTTCATTCCAAGTATATAGGATGCTTCTCCCAAGTCTTTCATGGAAAACTTATTTGATAGCCATAACTTGACCAATTGTAATATTGGGATGTCATCTCTCATGAGGAGTATGTCATCTACATACAAAACCAAGAAAACTATGGCACTTTCACTAGTCTTCTTGTATACACATGATTCATCCACATTCTTGATAAAGCCAAACTCTTTGACTGTAACATCAAAATGGATGTTTCAACTTTTTGAAGCTTGCTTTAATTCATAAATGGATCTCTTAAGCTTGCATACCTAATTTATGAAGGAAAAATTCAGATTTTTTAGATCAGGTTCATTCAGATATGATTGGATCAAGAGAGATATTTCAAAAATTTTTCTTTTGAATCCATATCAGATCTGAGATATTTTAGATCTAATTTTATAGATCTAATAAAATAAAATAAAAAAAAATAAATTTGATTTAATTTGTACCTTTTGTTGGATAATCAAATTACCCTATGATGATCTTGTTGATTGCCTGAGATTCTGGATCTAGCCACGCAAGTGCCTAGCCTCTATCGGTATCCACTTAGGTTGGATCTAGAGATCTTCTCCTTCTTTATCATCTTTTCAAATATTAGATCTGAATTTGATTTGAAGGATCTTCAAAACTCCTTCTGAAGATCTGGAATCATCTCTTGCAGCAGTGTTGCCTTCTTTCTTTCTCGTCACCTTTTTCTTGCCTAGATCGCACCATACTGGGGCCCAAATCTTCTTGGGTGTGAAGAGGAGAGAGAGGACCAGAGGATGGCATAGAGGAGGGAGAGGGGCAGCCTTGTGGCATGGGCTATGGGTTGATTCTTTAGAAAGCTAGGCGTTGATAGGGTTTATACAAACCCTACTGTGCCATGTAGTGCCACATCATTCCGGCCAATCACATCACTTCGTGCAATCAGATCTAAATTTGATTGATGGGATGACATTACTTGATCCAATCAGATGAAAGCCCCCTCAAATCATCCTTAGGTGGTGCCAAGATTGGTCAAAGTAGAGTCCTTTGGCGCCTCTTAAGTCGATCCAAGAAGCAACCTGGAGTCCCATCTGTATGGGACTCTAAGCATCCCTATGATTGGACGCACGCCTCCCTAGGCATGCACCCCCTCCTTTCCATTTTCTAGTAAGAGGACAAGCCCCTATCTGCTCTCCTATGGGTGCATGACACATGAGTAGATGTCTAAATATCAAAGGTCAACGTTTGACCAAAATCAAAAGATAAGAATTGATAGGTGATGGAAAATGGCTGATATTGTCTTCAATTTATCTCATAAATTAAGACACCCTTTTCTGATCTGAACAAGCTTCACTCAGACCAAGTAAAGATATCTGACTAAGCACAAACATATTTGGCTTAGTTGAGATAATTTTTAATGATAGTAGAAGTAGAATATTAGGCTCAATCGTGTGCTAGCATGATTTTCTTGAATCTAATTGAATCTAATTCAAATCAATTGAACGGAGTTAGTCCAATTAATGATATCCAGATCCTAACTCTTATTTGTGTGATCTAGTTAGATTCAGTTTTGTATGGTAATGGGATATATCATGATCTCTATCATCGACATCATCGAAACACCTTTCGATGGATCAGAACTCTTCTGATTTAGATAACTAGAATGATCGATCATCTAATTCATTCTAATTGCTCCCAAAATCCACCAGTGATACCTAGTAGTATATGGTGGCAATCCATTAAAATTGAAAATGAATCTCTCGATGCAGCTACCTATGTGATTAAGTTCTTCTATCTTGAGCCCCTGATCAGATTAAGGTTAAGGTAAACTCGTCAAACCCTAATTTCTATCATATGATTTAATCATTTGATTCAAGTTCGATATGAAAACCTTATTAGAAACTCTTTTTATTATTTCACTCTGCCATGGCCATGGGCTTATGGACTTGATTCTCATGATCATCATAAGCTACTCTTCATCTACCGAGGTAGATAGATTCCTTCTTGGTGCAATCCAATTCCTACAATGAACATGCTATAGCCAACATACACCTCAGGATTTTGAATGGCTAGGAGATCGAGTCATGGTGTAGTCAAACTATAACACCCTCAAGGTGAACTATTGATGCACCTTAGATCAAAGAACCAGACACACCACTGTAGCTTCGAGCCAGTCATCGATGAGAAAGTAGACTTTCTTATGACTGCTCGAGGTGGTCATGCTCAGTGTCCTCATTCTCTAACGAGTATTTGTACTCTTGCTCTGGTGTCTCTACATCATAGACTCAAGACTCATCTACTATAAAGAAGCAATTGTACACCAATCTTTCGGATCAATCACCATCCTCAAGATCATCCTATGGTCGGGAGCATTTTATAAGTTAATAACAAAAATTCATGTCTTAAATTTTCAGCTCTTGAAAATATTTATTATCATTACCATTAACTCAAGGAATGTATCACAGACACTAAATATACATTTATGACATAAAATAATCTATTTTATTATTTATAGTCAAAATTATAATTTTGCTCCTAGAAGTATATTACAAGTGTCAGCCAATTTTGGCTTCTAGGACACACATATCTAACAATTTGGTCTCTCATTTGAGACAAAACCTTCTGGCTGTAACATGTAGACCTCCTTCTTAAGAAAATCATTAAGAAAAGTGGTCTTCACATCCATTTGCCATATTTCATAATCATAGTATACTGCTATGGTAAGTATAATCCAAATTGATTTGAGCATGGCAATAGGTGAGAATGTTTCATCATAATCTACATCTTATTTTTATCTAAAATCCTTAGCCACTAATCTAGCTTTATGGGTTTCAACTTGGCCATCCACTCCAATCTTTTTCTTATAGATCCATTTGCACCTGATAGGATTCACACCCTCTAGTGCATCCACCAAAGTCCATACTTTGTTGGTGTACATGGAGTCCATCTCGAACTGTATGGCAGCCAGCCATTTAACTTCGTCCTTACTCATGATAGCTTTTGTATAGGTCAGAGGTTCATCATTCTCAATGACTTGGGCTTCATTATTCTCAATAATGAATCCGTACTTTATAGGTGCATGTCGCACTCTATCAGACTTACAGATTGGAGTTGTGTATTCTGGTTCTTCTTTATTTATGTGTTTATTTGGTTGAGAAATATCTATTTATTTTCTTGAACTTCATTAAGTTCAATGTTTCTTTCTCTACCACTTTTTAGGATAAACTCTTTCTTCATGAAAGTGGCATGCCTACTTACAAATATCCTTTGTTTAGTAGGATGGTAGAATAGATATCCTATACTATCTCTAGGATATCCTACAAATAGATATTTATCTGCTGTAGCATCTAGCTTATGTCCAAAAATTTTTTTGACATATGTTGGACAATCCCATATCTTAAGATACTTAAGATTAGGTTTCTTTCCTCTCCATATCTCATATGAAGTGTTATTTAAGATGTATCCTATGGTCTCTAAGGCATGACCCCAAAAGAAAATAGGTAATTTTGTGAAGCACATCATGGATCATACCATTTCCAATAAGGTACGATTCCTTCTTTCGGCTACACTATTTAACAATGGTGTACAAGGAGGAGTCCATTCAGAGAGAATTTCTTTTACTTTATGATAGTCTAGAAACTCACTAGATAAGTATTCTCCTCTTCGATCAAATCAAAGGATTTTTATACTCTTTTCATTTTATTTCTCGACCATACTTTCATACTCTTTGAATTTATCAAAAGCTTTGAATTTGTATTTCATAAGATACATATATCTAAACCTAGATAAATCATCAGTAAATTTTATAAAATAAGAGTATCCTCCTCTGGCCTGAGTGGACCACATACATCTGTATGTACAAGTCCTAATAACTTACTTATCCTTTCTCTATGTCTACTAAATGGAGTCTTGGTCATTTTACCCATGAGACATGATTCATAAGTTCCTAATGATTCATAATCATAAGGATCAAAGAACTTTTCTTTGTATAACTTGTTAATCTTGTTCTCACTAATATGACCAAGTCGATAATGACAAAGTAAAGTATTATTTATGTTCTCTCTTTTACGCTTTCTATTTTCATCAATATAAAAAATATTGTCATCCAAATATAGAGTTAATAAACCATTGTTAAAAATGCCATTGCATATTATTTCATTAGAATATTTGATAGAGCAACCATTGCTCGTTACATCAAAATTATAATCTTATTTTAATAACAAGGGTATAGATATAATATTTCTAATGATCTTAGGCATATAATAATAATTTGTCATTTCTAATATCTTTCCAGAAGGTAACTTTAAAATATTTATTCCTACAGCTTCCGCTTGGATGGACTCTCTTCCAGTGCCTTAGAGCGCAAAGTCACCTTTCTTCAAACTCCTAATTTTTTACAATCTTTACAATGATTTACAGATATGAAAACCACAGCCAATATTTAATACCCAAGAGTTTGAAATGGAAGAATTTAATGACAATATTGTATGTATCTCATACATATCTTTTGGTGCATTATTTGCACCAATCTTTATAGTTGCAAGATAAGCCTTGCAATTTCTTTTCCAATGACCTATTTGTCTGGAGGCCTTCTTTCCCTTCTTCTTTTTATTTATGCTACCTTTTGTGTTCAACCTCCTCTTTGAACCCTTTTTGCCCGCCTTCTTCTTAGAGATCCTATCTACAAGAAGAAGAGGAGCCTTATCCTTCTTGATATGGTTCTCTGCTGTTTTGAGCATATTTAACAGCTCAAGTAAGAAAGTATTCAGTTTGTTCATATGATAGTTCATGATAAACTGAGAAAATGATTCTAGGAGTGATTGCAAGATCGGATCCTAACTCAACTTCATATCCATGACAAAATCTAATTGACTTAATCGAGTAATTAGATCAATTACCATTATTAGGGGCAAACCCCACTCCCATTGAAGTTCGGTCTAATGCTCAGCCAAGTATAATTTATAATCACAGAAGAGCTTCAATCACCACTTCTCCTTCAGTCGAACTCCTCCCAGACTTCTCCTTCAGTCGGACTTCTCTATCAGTCGAACTTCTAAACTTCTTCTTCAGCCAAACTCCTCCCAGACTTCTCCTTTAGCTAGACTTCTCTATCAATCGGACTCCTTCTAGACTTCTCCATCAGTCAAACTCCATTCGGATTCTCTTAGTGGATTACTTTTAGATTTTAACTAGCATTGCTCCGGGATGATCCCCTCTAGTCATATTCCCTTTAGGAGTCCAAACTCCTCTAGAATTGATATATGTCAAAGTTCTTCACCAACCAATGCCTGCTTCCTCTGAACTTCGACTATTAAATTCCAACGAACGAATATATCACGACAACGGATACTACTCTCCATAACAAACTCCATGTGGCTCCGAGGGGCTCACTATCCGATGGTTACGGTGTCACTTTTAAGTTTGTTATAGGCTCCATCTATAAAAGAGACCCTCTAGATACGTTTTCTCAAAGCTCTCTTCTCCTTTTCAAAACTCTACTGAATTCTTTTCTGAGCACTCCATTTCGATTGGCTAGAAGAGCTGACTTGATCGTCGGATGGTCCTGCCGAAGCTACCACCATCGATTCTGGATGGAACTTTATTTTGCAGGTCACCAACGGAGGCCTCTTATTCCTTAACTCTAGCTCGATCTGGTGTCAATCAGATTCTACACCAATAGGATTGGCACTAGAGGAAGGGCTCATTTGCAAATCCTTGTTCTTAAAGGAGTGCTCAGTCGACCCTATGGATCTTGTTCTTTAAGGTTCATATCCATCCTCTCCCTCAATCTCAAAAAATGCCTCCAAAGAAGGTGACTACCCAGAGATCTACAGCTTCTACCATCAGATCTAAGCCAGATCCATCCATTCCTGCTCCATCGTCGATGCTTCAACCTCCTCCTCCTCCACCAGTAGCCATGGTAGATCTAGAGAAATTTAACCTGCTGATGTAGTGGGTTCGAGGTCTCACCGAAATGGTGTAGTTGCAGGCTATGAAGCAACCCTCGGTGGTGGTTCCGTCAGGAAACCCACCATTGAGATGTCAAAAATCAATCCCAAGGAGGCACACTTGGGCTAGCAAATTCATAATCTCTGAAAAGAAAAAATAGAGAGCAGAGGATTCTTATTCAGATCATGATTCTTTCTTGGAAGAGATCTTCTCCACCTACAGTCGAAAGCTTTCCAAGATCTATGATCAAGATGACATCCGCGATCAAAAACTATGAGAGATGGATCGATGGATTGAGGAACTCCACCACGTCGCCTCGGCTCACCATGATGATGTCTGCACTAATCCTCCTTTCTCTTTCCGAATTATGCAAGAGCTAATTCCGCCAAACTTCAAGCTTCTCTAATTTGAAAGCTATGATGAAATCTCTAATCTGATCGATCACTTGGAGGCCTTCCGACCATGATGCTGCTCCATGGCGCACCAGACACCATCTTATGCCAAGCCTTTTCATCTATCTTGAAGGGAGTAGCAAGAAACTGGTACTCGATATTGAAGCCAGGTACCATCTAGATCTTCAACTGTTGGAGTTCGGCCTCATCCTTCTCATATGCAAATGAAAGACCGCGTAAGGATTCCCTCAGAAAAATAATCCACTTCAACTCTGATGTGTGCTAATTTATAGCTATGGCAAGTGCACCAGTCGATCAACTAATAAAGTAAATGAGTAGAATATCGTCCCTAGAGGATTGAAAAATAAGTACTGAAAGACTCTTTCCTATGCTTTATTTAGAAGACTGATTTATGAGAATAAGAAATTAAAGAACTAAGTAAAGAAATAATTAAAAAATTTAAGAAAATAGAGAGAGTGTAATTATTAGGGTTTTAAACTTAAGAGCAACGTGTTGCTAAAGCAATCGATTCACCAACTCAATCAATATAATATTTAGGTTATTAGATTAATTTTATTTCATATGATGGTGGGTCTCCTAATTTATTCACTACCTTTTGGTCCAGGCATAGCAAAACTATCAATATTTATTAATTATCCTTTGGTCTAAGTGTAATTTAAATAAATATTAATGCATTAAGTTTTGTGAAATCCTCTAATTAAAATACGCTGCATCCAAAGCGCACTAAAATTTTTGCATGCATATGAATTCTAATTTGATTCATAATACAAGGTATATAATCAAGAAGCAATAACATAGATGTACTTGGTCCGTAACATCTATGTTCATCAGATCAATTAGAAGATGGTCAGTAATCTAAAAATATTAAGATCAGATTTATATACTCCTCATGAATAAAATTTAAAATTAAAAATAAATCATACTGAATATTGCATCAAAAGAGTGGCTACACCTTAGCCTTAGTAAAAGAAAATTTAGTTCATGATAACAAGTTCAAAAACAGCAAATAAAATAAAAAGCATAAAAAAATTAGACTATTTAATTGCTGAAATTGATTGTCCGTCGCTCTTGGTGTGGAGAACTTGGTGAAGAAGAAGAAGAAGCTCCTTGATCACTATTCTAATTATTGGAAGAAAAAAAATTAAAACCCCTTTCCTTTATCTCAAAAATCTCTCTTCTCTTTCTACCTCTCTCCTTTCTTTCTCCTCTTTTATTTTTATTTCTCTCACTTTTTTTTCTTCTCACTCTCCTTTCTTTCTTTTTTTTTATTTCTCTCACTCCTCTCTTTCTTACGGCAACAATAGGTAGCCCTCTATTTTTATAGGCTAAGAAGAGGATTTTCCATCAAAATTCTTTGAAAATTAGGTTTAAAACTCTCAAAACAACTCAAATTAGGACCCTGGATGATTCTAACCATTGGATGTCGATCAAACGGTCCAAAAATTGCTTAAAAACCTTTTAAAATTTCTCAGATCAAGTCGAAATTCATAGCAGCCATTGGATCAATCATTGGATTGAATCTGGGCCATCCGATCATGCATAGGAAGGCTTCTGATCTTTAGTTTAATGTCAGGATGAATCTCAGCCATTGGATCTCGATTGGGAGCTGTGGATGCCGTTCGTCAGTGCATACGTATCGACCGTCTGATCAAATCTCAATAAAAGTCGCCCGTCGGATCAGACAAAATTCTCAAATTGCCCTTTATAAACCATGCACGAGCTCGATATTGCATGGACTGCCACATTCTTCAGCCAATAGGAGTGCGCTTCTTTATGTGAAATTTTTGAAATGCCCTCCAATCGGTCCATCGTGCACCATGAAAAATGTTGACGTCAACCTAGCGTCAGCGCTGCATCAACGAGTCGGTCTGCTGGTGCGGTCGAACTGGACAGTCTGCTGAGCCAATTTTTCTGAACCGATTTGAGCTAGATCGAGTTTTTTTTTTTTTTGAAATTCAATTCCAGGCTCATTTGAAGTCTGTTTTGTCTGAAATTTATTTTATCTAAATCAAATAAATAAGATCTTCATATTGGTGGCCTTCTTTCCTACATAAGATTAATAAAAGTATCAATTTCTAAAAAAATAGATTAATTTATTTTATAATTTAATACTTTTATTAGTATATTTTTATCACTTATCACACTCTCCAACTTAGTCATTTCTAGTTCCTTAGCAATATTTTATTTAATACCATATTTCAATAAGATTATCCATCTTAAAGATAAAATCTAGGACTAAAGGTCAAAAAGTTTAGAAAATACTGCTAATTAAGCATTGAGCTTCAGAAGCAAATTTTTCAGTCAATACAATTAAAAACTTTCTTAGAGTACATCAAAGATCTATAGCACTTATGTTCGTGATGACTAACTTTAGCATTTCAGTATTAAATTAAAAGAACAAAAGTATCCTCTCTTATCACCTATTTTGGTCAATTTTCTATACATTCTCAATTTTATACTCATGAATTAAGGTAGCTTTCACACTGCCTTTTTTTTTTTTTTTTTTTTGCTGTGCTGAGCATCCTGGCCTTTCCTTCACCGTTTTACGTGAATTTTCATACTTGACCTAGGTGCAGAGACCCAGTTACTAGGCTTTGGGCAATCCACATATACTCTATCTTTTGCACTTTATTTTTAGGCAGGTAGCTCTTTCCTTAAATTCAAGTTTCTTTGATTAGAATGTATATTAATTATCAATTTTTAGTGATAATTGAATCCTCAGTTGGCCTTATAATCAATACCTACTTTGCCTTGTTAGTGTGCATGTGCAATTAGAAGTGCTAATAGTCTTTTAATGATCTAAGTGGGCTACTAAAAGTCGACCAACTAATCTACTTCTTTAACTCGTTACATTCATTAGCAAATAATTCTATCTTTTATCACTTGTCCAGTCTATCTTGCTCAAGATTTTCTTCTTGACACATGATTTTTTTTTTTTTTAACTTATTCTACATTGTCTTAAAGGAGAAAGAAAAATAAAGGGTGCAATAAAGGATAGGAAGGAATACACCTGATTTGGTTCAGTCTGATTCTTTGGAGCTTTGAAATTTTGCTTGAGCTCTCATTGATTTTTTTCTGCAAAATTAAAAATACACACCAAAGTAGTAAAAGAGCAATAACAAATTACTAAAAAATAAAAAAAAAAAAAATGATCAAAACTAAAAAGAAAAGAAACAACCTATCTAGTAGTTCTGATTTATAGTCTTCAGCTTGACTTTCTTTGAGTTCTAAAGTGGATCAATCTGGTGCCACTTCAATTGGAATACTTTCATGTTTGATCGAGCCCTCTTTCAATTGGACATTGCTAGCTTTTATAGTCTCAAACCTATTTTCTACAGAATTCTCATATACTGAATTGTCAATAATATCAATTAGAAAACAAGTTTGATTATCATCAGGATGTTTAGTATCTTTGAAAATATTAAAAGTAACTTGTTCATCTTGGATTCTAAGAATTAATTTTCTTTGTTGAACATCTATTAAAGCTCTTCTAGTAGCTAAAAAGGGTCTCCCTAAAATAAGGGGTACATCATAATCTTCTTTCATATCAAGAACAATAAAATCAATAGGAAAAAAATAAACTTGTTTACCTTTACCAAGACATCCTCCACTATACCTCTTGGATATTTGATGGATCTATCAGCTAATTGAAGAGTAATAGTGGTAGGCTTTGGTTCTCCTAGACCCAGCTTTCTGAAAATAGAAAAAGGCATGAGATTAATACTTGCTCCTAAATCACATAAAACTTTATCAAAACTACAATCACCAATAATGCAAGGGATAGTAAAACTCCCTGGATCTTTTAGCTTCTGTGGTAATTTATTTTGAAGTATTGCTGAGCATTCTTCATTCAAATTTATTCTCTCATGCTCCTTCAGCTTTTTCTTATTTGTTAGGATTTCTTTGAGAAACTTGGCATACCTGGGCATTTGAGTGATAGCATCTACAAAAGGAATATTAATATGTAAATTCTTTAATATTTTGAAAAAGTTAGAAAATTTCTTATCTGGATGCTGTATTTGTCTCTCTGAGAATGGTAGTGGTGGCACGTAGGGCTTCACATTTGGATCGGCAAATCCGTATACCTAGGAGACCATCCATCTGCTGGTTGTTTTGGTGACTGACGAATTTTAGTTGATGGTTCTTTATTTATAGTTGGCTCTTCAGTCTCTTTCTTCTGATGTGGCTCCTCCAGCTTTGTACCACTTCTTAGGGTGATAGCATTGACTTGCTCCCTTGGATTGGTCTCCGTGTTGCTTGGCAAGGATCCCTGAGGTCTCTCAGAGATTATCTTAGCCATTTGACCTATTTGCATCTCCAAGTTTCGAATTGCTGCTGCTTGGTCCTGTTTAAGTTTGGCTTCCAAATTTTTTATAGTTGCTTCTTGGTTTTGCATAAATTTGACCATCAGCTCTTCCATGTTGGACTTCTTTTTAGGTACTTGGAATCTCGAGGGTGGCTGTTGTGCTGCATTTTGATTACTCCATGAGAAATTTGGGTGCTGCCTCCACCCTTGATTGTATGTGTTGGAGTAGGGATTGTTTTGTTGCGGCCTAAAAAAATTACCAACATAATTAGCTGTATCAGTTGCTTTAGCAAAAGGATTACCTATCTGGCAATTGCTCGTATCGTGTCCTCCTCCACACATAGGTCACAGGTGATGCTCTGAACATGCATAGCTGTTCCTTTCAAGTTGTTGACTTCGGCTCTAAGGGCTGCAATTTCAGCTAGTAAGGTTGGCACGTAATCTACTCCCTGCACAGCTGCTAGTCTTTTTGGCATCATGCATTCTGTCTGCCACTGATAGCTATTTGATGCCATCTCATCGATCAGATCGAAGGCTTCTTCCTCCATTTTTTGATTAATGGTTCCTCCTGCTGCTGCATCAATCATAGAATGATTAGTAGGAGATAAACCATTATAGAAAGTTTGTACCTGAAGCCATACGGATAGTTGATGATGTGGACATCTCCTCAGCAATTTCTTGAAATGCTCCCAAGCCTCATATAGTGTCTCCATGTCCATCTGCATAAAAGAAGTGATATCATTGCGCATCTTGGCAGTCTTGGAAGGTGGAAAGTACTTGGCTAAGAATTTTTGGGCTAGGACATCCCAAGTTGTGATAGAACCTGTAGGAAGAGAATGAAGCCAACTCTTAGCTTTATCCCATAAAGAGAAAGAAAATAACCTTAATCTAATAGCATCATCCGACACCCCATTAATTTTAAAAGTATCACAAAGTTCAAGAAAATTAGAAATATGGGCATTCGGATCATCATGCATGTGTCCACTAAATTGGACAGTTGATTGAATCATCTGTATCATCGTCGATTTTATTTCAAAGTTGTTTGCTCGCAGTGGCGGTCTCCTGATGCTCGAAGCTACATCGGCTACAGATGATGTGATCTAATCATTTAATGGATGATGTACTAGTCCAATAGCTTCATGCTATCCTTCGATCGCCATATCCAATCCTAGATTGATGTCGTTAGGATCTTCAGCTGCCATGTTTCTCTTTTGTTGTAGTTTTCTAATGGTCCTTTCAATTTCTGAATCTAAAGGTAGTAAGTTACTATGTTTAGTACGTGTCATGCACTAAATAATTTTTTTTTTAAATAATAAAAATTAAAAATAAAATTTTAAAGTAAAGCTAGGATCAAAATTTTAATATTATTTTAGACACAATCCCCGACAATGATGCCAAAAACTTGATGCGTGCTAATTTATAGCTATGGCAAGTGCACCAATTGATCAAGTAATAAAGTGAATGAGTAGAGTATCGTCCCTAGAGGATTGAAAAATAAGTACCGAAAGACTCTTTCCTATGCTTTATTTAGAAGACTGATTTATGAGAATAAGAAATTAAAGAACTAAATAAAGAAATAATTAAAAATTTTAAGAAAATAGAGAGAGTATAATTATTAGGATTTTAAACTTAAGAGCAATGTGTTACTAAGACAATTAGTTCACTAACTCAGTCAATACAATATTCTGATTATTAGATTAATTTTATTTCATGTGATGGTGGAGTCTCCTAATTTATTCACTACCCTTTGGTCCAGACATAGTAAAACTAACAATATTTATTAATTATCTTTTGGTCCAAATATAATTTAAATAAATATTAATGCATTAAGTTTTGTGAAACCTTCTAATTAAAATACGCTACATTCAAAGCGCACTAGAATTCCCGTATGCATATGAATTCTAATTTGATTCATAATATAAGGTATATAATCAAGAAGCAATAATATAGATGTACTTTGTCTGTAACATCTATATTTATCAGATCAATTAGAAGATGGTCAGTAATCTACAAGCATTAAGATCAGATTTATATACTCCTCATGAATAAAATTTAAAATTAAAAATAAATCATACTGAATATTGCATCAAAAGAGTGGCTACACCTTAGCCTTAGTAAAAGAAAATTTAGTTTATGATAATAAGTTCAAAAATAATAAATAAAATAAAATGCCTAAAGAAATTAGACTGTTTAATTACTAAAATTGATTGTCCGTCGCTCTTGGTGTGGAGAACTTGGTGAAGAAGAAGAAGCTCCTTGATCACTGTTCTAATTGTCGGAAGAAAAAAATTAAAATCCCTTTCCTTTATCTCAAAAATCTCTCTTCTCTTTCTACCTGTCTCCTCTCTTTCTCTTCTTTTTTTTTTATTTCTCTCACTTTTTTTCTTCTCACTCTCCTTTCTTTCTTTTTTTTTATTTCTCTCACTCCTCTCTTTCTTATGGCAATAGTAGGTAGCCCTCTATTTTTATAGGCTAAGAGGAGGATTTTCCATCAAAATCCTTTGAAAATTAGGTTTAAAACTCTCAAAACAACTCAAATTAGGACCATAGATGATTCTGACCATTAGATGTCTCAAATGATCCAAAAATCACTTAAAAATTCTTTAAAATTTTTCAGATCAAGTCAGAATTCATAGCAGCTGTCGGATCAATCATTGGATTGAATCTGGGCCATCCGATCATGCATAGGAAAAGCTTCTGAATCTTTAATTTAAAGTCGGGATGAATCTCAGCCGTTGGATCTCGATCAGGGAGCTGCAGGATGCCATTCATCAGTGCATGCCTGTTCGGCTATCCGATCAAATTCTAGTGAAAGGTGCATCCATCGGATCAGATAAAATTTCTTAAATTATCCCTCTATAGACCATGCGCGAGCCTCGGTGTTGCATGGACCACCGCATTCTTTCAGTCCAATAGGAGTGCGTACTTCTTTATGTGAAATCCCCGAAATGTCCTTTAATCGATCCATCATGCATCGTGAAAAAATGCTGACGTCAGTCTAGCATCACTGCTGCATCAGCAGAGTCGGTCTGCTAGGGTGCGGTCGAACCAGGGTGGTCTGTCTGAGTCCGATTTTTCTTGAATCCAATTTTTATCGAACCAGATTGACTTTTTTTTTTTAAAATTTAATTTCAGGGCTCGTTTGAAGTCCATTTTGTCTGAAATTTATTCATCTAAATCAAAAAAATAAGATCTTCATATTGGTGGCCTTCTTTCCTACATAAGATTAATAAAAGTATCAATTTCTAAAGAAATAGATTAATTTATTTTATAATTTAATATTTTTATTAGTATATTTTTACCACTTATCAGACTCTTTATCAGCACCGATCTATTGATTATCGTGTAATTGCCTCCAAAGATGAGCCACCTCTTCGTTCGCCGATTTGAGCTCACTTTCAAGCCTACTCATTCTCTCCTTATAATCAGTCCTATACTTATCGTGCTGAGCTTTGGCATCATGAAGCTACCTCTAGAGCTCGAAAAATTTTTTTGACCAGTTCCAATCATGTCTTGACTTATCAGAAGACCACGATGAACTCCCCTCCAACAATCGGATTGTCTCTTTTGCTGAATCAAGTTCAACTTTGAGAGAGCTGATCTTCGCAGTCAATGCCTAGGACTTATCACTTGCACTTTTCTTAAACTCTGCTAACTCCTTCTCGAAATTATCCTTCTTAACGTTGAATCTCACGGAATCCTTCATGCGTAATTTGCGGAGGAGAGTGACTTCAATCATCGCCTCTGAAGTATTTTTTCTGGATCTTTGGAGTTCATCTTCTATCTTTTTTAGTTTTTTTCTCAGGTGATGAATTTTTCTCTTCAAACTCTTAATTACCAATTTTAAAGAAATTCCTTGAGGCAGCAACTCGACATCGACGAAAGACTGCATCCAACATATGAAAGAAATTCTAAGCTATTGATAAAAATAAGTCTTACTTTTATTGATAAATTTTTTTTCAAGTACAGGATAAAATAAAAAGAAAATATAATAACTAAAAGCTTCCAATCTCAAAAGAAAAAATAGGAGGGGAACTCGGTGCTCCTGTAGTAGCTGCAGACTCAAAAGCAAGTTCGATTGGTGGTTCAGAGGGTTCAGGCTCCTCAATAGTAGGTTCGAAAGGTTCTACGACTGCTCCAGTGGGAGAAGGGTTGACTGCAGTAGTGGATGGTTCGGCTTCTCCATCGGCAGCCTCCTCTTCTTCTAAAAAACTAAGGTCAAGCTTGAAAAATTTTTGGGCAACTCGGCCCTCGTAGAGCTCAAAATCTTTAATGAACGTCTGCTGGCCGAACTCGACATTCAGGTTCCTTATTTCGAAAGAGACCTTGAACTCTTCCATGGCTCGGATCATCACCTCCGAGATCGACTTCGCCATCCAAGCTTCCAATTCAGCGACTTTGATCTCAACTTCTTTCTTTCTTTCCTCCTACAGAGCCAATGTAGCCTTAAGTTCAATCGAGATGAACTTCTTCTTCTTGAGCGCACCCTGGAGACATCTGATTTGCACCATCTTCTCCTTCACAAGATGCTCAACCTCGCTGACCTTTTCTTGAAGGTGACTAACCTCGGCTCGAAGATCCTCATGGACCTTCTCTGCCTCCACCTCCAGATGGTGTTCCCTCTTGATGTGGATGAGCATTTGGTGATCCGACTGCAACAAATGATCGATGTTAAAAAATAAATAAATAAAGAAGAAAAGGAAGAAGAATGAGAGAAGAGAGAAAAAGAAAAAAGTAGAAGACAAGAGAAGAAGTTGGGCAATGAAGCAATCACCTTAAGGAGGGTTTTGAGAGAACCCTAGATGAGCTGCGTGGTTCAAGATCGGCCATATAGTCCACCACCTCCGATATGATAAATTTATCAGTTAAAGCCCGGACGATCTTCGGATCATCGAAAGGATCCTCTTCTCGTTCATTGCTGTCGTCATTCGACTCATTAAAGTGAGCCTTACGGAGCATCTTCATGATAGCTTTCTTTTTCTTCTTCCCTTCCCTCATCTCTCCCTCAGCAGGAAGCTTCGAAGCTTGATTCCCATTGGAAGGGCCCGAGGGTGCAAAGGGCATGGAATCCGCATCAACAGTGCCGACCTCGGTAGTTGGAAGAATCTTAGCACTAACGACAACGTCGAAAGCAGCAGTAGTGACAGCGAGGGACACGGAGCTTGAAGCACCAACCTTCACCCTCTTCGAACTACCACCTAGTGCTTTTTGTTTTCTCTTCTGAGCATAAAGCCCTTTTGCAAGTATTATGGCAGCTTCAGTATCCATTTCTACAACAAAGAAGGAATCACAATCAGTGATAGTACATAGATGTGAAATCGAGTGAATCCAAAAAATAAAAAATATACCGATAGAGTCAAGGGGACTCAAATTTAGGTTAAACAAGATCGGTTCTTTCAGAAGATCGGGAAGAAGAGGAGCTCGGTATGCTTTGAGTTTGTTGGAGGAATCAAGGTTGGCTCTATCTAAGCTAGGAGCTTGGCGGACTGACTTCCTAATGTGACCCCAAGGAGGAAGATCCAATAGCAAGGTCGGACAGTGCATAAAAAAATACTTTTTCTTCTAGTTGTGAATGAAAGAAGGAGCATCTTTCAATAACCCCTTCTTATCGAACTAGGAGAAAAAGTACTACCAGTCCTTCATAGAAGGATGGTGCTTGAAAGTATAGAGGTTTCTAAAGAGTGAAATGATCGGATGGATCTCAGCTAGACGACATAGGGAAAGAAATTCTATCACAAACCTAAAAGAATTTGGTGCTACGGAGTTAAGGGAGATGTTCAGAAATCAAAAAAGAGCAACAACAAAAGGAGGGAGTGAAAGTTGGAGTTTGGCACGTAGAGTTTCTAAATATAGATAGAATTGGTCAGCCGAAGGAGAACTCGCTCGATCACTCGATGTGGGAAGTTCAAGGTTGTACTCCTGAGAATCCTGTACTGAATCCTAATTAGGAAAAGATCATTTGGGGTCAAGATGCAAGGAATGGTATCCGATGTGAAAGGTTGATGAGACATGTCTCCAGTGCAAACTACTATAACAGGGATGAGGTCAAGGAAGGCAGGATCGGACGAACTCCAGAAACCAATAGATTGGAAAGTTTTGGAGGACATTTGGATCAAACTAAATTCAAGAGAAATCCCCAAAAATTAAGAGGCAAAGGATGCAGAAAACTCCTTAAGAAAAACTAAGAGAATAAGGAGCGAAGGATGCTAGAATAATTAAAAAGAAGGATGGCGAAACTGACCTAGGTCGATCGAGAAGGACAAAAAGGTGATGAGCACGATGAAGATCAAGCAAAAGAATGCCCAAAACCAGGAAGGATGGAAGAAGAAATCAAAACTCTTGAGTGAAAGAAAGACGAAAGTCGGAGGAGGAAGGAACCAGGACTCTCGAAGGGAGGGAAGATGAGAATCAGAAAAGGAAGAAGGACTTAAATAGCAGAAGTAGCCTGAAACCATCATGATTGCAGATCTCCCTCGATCATTTTTTGTGCGATGCATGTCCCAAGCATCATGACAAAAGAATGACGATAGGCAGTACCTTTATGGTGCTGTGTCTCGAGCAGCGCTTTGGTGAAAATTTTAAAAATCCATCTCTTCGAGTCAGATTGAGTTAAAGAGACTCTGGTGCCAATATGGAAGATGACAAAATATCTTATTTTTTTTCAATAATCATAGAATCAAGAAAAAAACTTTGGAGTCACCTTTTTACTCCCTTCCTTCAAATTCGAACTCGAGAGTAGGGGAACTATTATTAGGGATAAACCCTGCTCCCATTGAAGTTCAGTCTAATGCTCAGTCAAGTATAATTTGTAATCATAGAAGAGCTTTAATCGCCACTTCTCCTTCAGCCAAACTTCTTTCAGACTTCTTCTTCAGCTAGACTTCTCCATCAGTTGGACTCCTTCCGGACTTCTCCTTCAGCCAAACTCCTTCCAAACTTCTCCTTTAGCTGGACTCCTCCATCAGTCGGACTCCTTCCAAACTTCTCCTTCAGTTGGACTCCTCCGTCAGTCGGACTCCTCCATCAGTCGGACTTCTTCTAGACTTCTCCTTCAGTCGAACTCCTCTCAGACTTCTCCTTCAGTCAAACTTCTCCATCAGTCGGACTTCTTCTAGACTTCTCCATCAGTCGAACTCCATCTGAATTTTCTCAGTAGATTACTTCTAGATTTCAACTAGCATTCCTCTTAGATGATCCCCTCTAGTCGTATTTTCTTTAGAAGTACGAACTTCTTTGGAATTAATATATATCAAAGCTCTTCACCAACCAACACCTACTTCCTTCGAACTTCGACTATTAAATTCTAACCAACGGGCACATCACGATAATAGACACTACTCTTTATAACAAATTCCATGTGGCTCTGAGTGGCCCACTACCCGATGGTTATGGCTATCACTTTCAAGTTTGTTATAGGCTCCGTCTATATAAGAGACCCTCCAGATATATTTTCTCAAAGCTTTCTTCTTCTTTACAAAATTCTGCTGAATTCTTTTTTGAGCACTCCATTTCTGTTGGTTGGAAGAGCTGACTTGATCATCAGAGGATTCTGTCAGAGCCACCACCATCAATTCTGGATGGAACTTTATTTTGCAGATCACTGATGGAGGCCTTTTCTTTCTCAACTCCAGCTCGATCCGACGTCAACTAGATTCTGCACCAACAACCATCAACACATGGTCTTGCATGGATGAACCCTCTACCATCATAGCATGAAATAACTGCTTAGATATCTTATATCTAGCAGTTCTACTCTGTTCTTCATAAAGCTCTTTTAGGTTGAGCAATATGGATCGAGTGTCCATGCCATCATGCTGCCTCTATAACTCGTTACTCATGGAGGCAAGTATGATACATTTGATGGTAAGAGAATCATTTTGCCACATCTTATATGTGGACTTTTTTTTTCTCTATAGCATCTTTCTCTAATGGCTCAAGCTCAGGGGCATCAAGAATATTGGAGAGCTTTTCTTGATTGAGTACTACTTTTAGGTTTCTCAGCCAATCCACATAGTTAGGACTGGTCAACTTATTTGAATCCAAAATTGAACGTAGTAAAAGTGGAGAAGCCATTTAATCTATATAATTAAAGAACATTACATAAGCAAATAATTCATGATGACATATATAATTAAATTAGTATTTTAATTTAATTATATCTTCCACTATTTTATCGAATATCATGATCCTCAAATATGATAATCGAGAAAATCTAATTATTTTTCTTAGTGGGATTGAGATCTTAATTCCTTATAGAAGGTCTTGTGGTTTGATGTGTGCTAATCTATAGCTATAGCAAGTGCACCAGTCGATCAAGTAATAAAGTAAATGAGTAGAGTATCATCCCTAAAGGATTGAAAAATAAGTACTGAAAAGCTCTTTTCTATGCTTTATTTAGAAGACCGATTTATGAGAATAAAAAAATTAAAGAATAAAATAAAGAAATAATTAAATTTTTTAAGAAAATAGAGATAGTGTAATTATTAGGATTTTAAACTTAAGAGCAATAGATTACTAAGGTAATTGATTCACCAACTCAGTCAATACAATATTCAGATTATTAGATTAATTTTATTTCATATGATAGTAGTCTCCTAGTTCATTCACTATCTCTTGATCCAGATGTAGCAAAACTATCAATATTTATTAATTATCTTTTGGCCTAGGTATAATTTAAATAAATATTAATGCACTAAGTTTTGTGAAACCCTCTAATTAAAATATGCTGCGTCCAAAGCGCACTAAAATTTCTGCATGCATATGAATTCTAATTTAATTCATAATACAAGGTATATAATCAAGAAGCAATAACATAGATGTACTTGGTCCGTAACATCTATATTCATCAAATTAATTAGAAGATGGCCAGTAATCTAAAAGCATTAAGATCAAATTTATATACTCCTTATGAATAAAATTTAAAGTTAAAAATAAATTTACTGAATATTACACCAAAAGAGTGGCTATACCTTAGCCTTAGTAAAAGAAAATTTAGTTCATGATAACAAGTTCAAAAATAATAAATAAAATAAAAAGCATGAAAAAATTAGACTGTTTAATTACTGAAATTGATTGTCCATTGCTCTTAGTGCAGAAAATTTGATGAAGAAGAAGAGAAGCTTCTTAATCGATGTCTTGATTATCAGAAGAAGAAAAGAAAAAAATATAAAAATCCTTTCTCTTCTTTTTCTCAAAACTCTTTGAACTCTTTTTTTTTTTTTCTGTTCCTAGGCTCTCTCTTAAAACTCTCTCCCTAAAACCCTCTGTATTTTTTTCTCTCTCTTTGCTCCTCCTTTCTTCGGCAACAGTAGGCCTTTAAATAATCTGCGTGGTCTTAGGTCGAAATCTCATTAAAATTGGGTTTAAAATTCTCAAAATAACTCAAAAAAAGTTTTGGATCAATTCTGATCGTTGGATGTCGATTAAATGGTCCAAAAATCACTTAAAAATTATTTTAAAATTTTAAATCAAGTTAGAATTCATTTGGACCATTGGATCAACCTTAGAGATTGAATCTCAACCGTCAAATCATGCACAAAAGAGCTTCAAATTCTTAGTTAAAAGTCAGAATGAATCTCAACTGTTGGATCTCGACCGAAAGCTGCATCCACCATTCGTCAGTGCACAACTATCAGCCATTCGATCAAATCCTAGTGAAAGGCATCCTTCAGATCAGGTAGAATTCCTAGATTGCCCTCTGTAGACTATGCACGAGTCCAGTGTTGCGTGGACTGTCGCTTTCTTTAGCCAATCGGAGTGCGCTTCTTCCTATAAAATCTCCAAAATACCCTCTATAGTGGTCCACCATGCATCACAAGAAATGCCGACGTCAGCACTGCATAAGCATGGTGTCAATGGGTCGGTCGGTTTAAGCGCAGTCTACTGAGCTAGTTTTTCTGAACCAATTTGAATCGAATTGATTTTTTTTTTATTTCCTTTGAAATTTATTTTTGGGCTTATTTGAAGTCCATTTTGCCTAAAATTTACTTCATTTGAACCAAAAAATAAGATCTTCATATTGGTGGCCTTCTTTTCTACATAAGATTAATAAAAGTATTAATTTTTAAAAAATAGATTAATTTATTTTATAATTTAATACTTTTATTAGTATATTTTTACCACTTATCATACCCTCCAACTTAGTCATTGCTAGTCCCTTAGCAATGTTTTATTTAATACCATGTTTCAATAAGATTATCCATCAAAAAGATAAAATTGAGGACTGAAGGTCAAAAAGTTTAGAAAATACCGCTAACTAAGCATTGAGCTTCAGAAGTAAATTTTGTAGTTAATATAATTAAAAACTTCCTTAAAGTACATCAAAGATTTACAGCACTTATGTTCGTGATGACTAACTTTAGCATTTCAGTATTAAATTAAAAGATAAAAATATCCTTTCTTATCATCTATTTTGATCAATTTTCTATATATTCCTAATTTTATACTTATGAATTAAGGTAGCTTTCATACTGCTTTTTTTTTTTTGATGTACAGAGCATCCTGGCCTTCCCTCCACCGTTTTACGTAAATTTCCACACTTGACCTAGGTGCAGAGATCCAGTTACTAGGCTTTGGGCAATCCACATATACTCTATTTTTTGCACTTTATTTTTAGGCAAGTAGCACTTTTCCTAAATTCAAGTTTTTTTTATTAGAATGTATATTAATTATCAATTTTTAGTGAAAATTGAATCCTCAGTTGGCCTTATAATTAATACCTACTTTGCCTTGTTAGTGTGCATGTGTATTTAGAAGTGTTAACAGTCTTTTGATGACCTAAGTAGGCTGCTAAAAGTCTGACCAACTAATCTACTTCTTTAACTCGTTACATTCATTAGCAGATACTGTTAGATATATGTGCCCTAGAAGCCAGAATTGGCTGACACTTGTAATACACTTCTAGGGGCAAAAATATAATTTTGATTATAGTCAATAAAATGGGTTATTTTCTATCACATATGTGTATTTAGTGTTTGTGATACATCCTTTAAGTTAATGATAATGATAATTCATATTTTCAAGAGTTGAAAATTTAAGACATGAATGATCATTGTTAACTCATAAAATGCTTTCGATCATAGGATCATCACGAGGATGGTGATTGATTCGGAAGGTTGGTGTACAATCACTTCTCTTTAATAGATGAGTCTTGAGTCTATGGTATAGAAATACCGAAGCGAGAGTACAGGTACTCGTTAGAGAATAAGGACACTGAGCATGACCACCTCGAGTAGTCATTAGGAAGTCTACCTTCTCATCAATGACTGACTCGATGCTGTAGTGGTGTGTCAGGTTCTTTGACCTGAGGTGCATCGATAGTTCATCTTGAGGGTGTTATAGTCTGACTACACCATTACTCAATCTCCTAGCCACACGGAACCCTGAGGTGTATGTTGGCTATGACATGTTCATTGTAGAAACTGGATTGCATCAAGATGGAATCTATCTACCTCAGTGGTAGAGGAGCAGTCCTATGATGATCATGAGAATCAAGTCTAGAAGCCCATGGCCATGGCAGAGTGAAATAATAGAAAGAGTTTCTATTTAGGTTTTCACATCGGACTTGAATCGAATGATTACATCATATGACAGAAACTAGGGTTTGACGAGTTCACCTTAGCCCTAATCTGATCAGGGCTCAAGATAGAAGAACTTAATCACACAGGTAGCTTCATCAAGAGATTCGCATTCAGCTCTGATAGGTCGCCACCATATACTGCTAGGTGTCACTGGTGGATTTTGGGAGCAATTAGAATGATTTAGATGATCGATCATTCTAGCTATTCGAAAGGAGTTTCGATGATGTCAATGATAGAGATCATGACATATCCCATTACCATACAGAACTGAACCTAACTAGGTCACACAAATAAGGATTTGAATCTGGTGATTATCAATTGAACTAATCCAGTTCAATTGATCTGAATGAGATTCAATTAGGTTCAAAAAAATTATGCTAGCACTCGATTGAACCTAACGTTCTTCTTTTACTATCATAAATAAGTTGTCCGGACTGAGCTAAAGAAGTTTATGCTCATTCAAAGACCTTCACTTAGTCTGACTGGAGCCTGCCCAGGTCAGAAAAGGGTTGTCTTATTTTGTAAGATAATACCTACCATTTTTGGAGGAATCCAAGAGACTCTATTCTCACCAATCAGATTTAGATCTGATTCACAAAGGATTGTGATTGGTTGTGAAGAAGAGGAGTTGGATCATGCTTAGTCTATAAATAAGACCCTACGCCTAACTCAAAGAGCAACACAATTCTCCATGCCCCAAGGCTGCCTCCCTCCTCCTCCTCCATGCCAAGTCCATCTTCTCCCTCTCCTCTCCATGCCCAAACGTGTTTGGGATCCAAGTTGGTGCAATCCAGATGAGAGAAATGCGACGGAAAGCTAGAAGGCTGCGCTGCTGTAAAGGACAACTGCTGATCTTCGAAAGATATTTTGAAGATCCTCCAGATCAGATCTAGATCTAATTTTTGGAGATGTGATAGAAAAGAAGATCTCTAGATCTAGCTTGAGTAGATCTCAGTAGAGATCAGGAACTTGCGTGGCTAGATTCAGAATCTTTCGCTGCTTACAGGATCATCAATGAGTAATAGGATTACCCTACATCAAGATAAATTAAATTTGATTTAATTTATTTAGATTTTATTTTTATTATTAGAATAATAAGAATCAAATCTAAAATATCTTAGATCTGATTAGAATTAAAAAAAAAAAATTTTTAAAATATATCTCTTGATCCAATCAGATCTAAATGAACCTGGTCCAGGAAATCATAATTTTTTTTCAACTGGTATCAGAGCCAAGGTTCTAAAGTATTTAGATCTAATTTTAAATTTATTCTAATTAAAAAAAAATGATTTCAGATGTCACATAAGATTTGGTCAGATCTAAAATCAAAAAAAATTAAAATTAAATGATTTGGATCTAAGATTAGAAAATATGCATGACTAGTTCTAAAATAGAATAGTTCTATAGAATAGTCTTGCATGTTTATGATTTAATCTGATTAAATCATATTTTAGATCTATTTATTTATTATTTTTTAATATTATAATTATTATAATAACATCTAAAAAGTAGCAAATAAAATTATTTAATTTTAAACATCATATGAGATATGATTGATGCATGTCTAGACTAGTTGTAGAATAGTTCTACATAGTTGTCTAGATTAGAGTTTATTTTGATGAGATCAATTTAAATCTAATTTTTTGATTATTATGAGATAATTTTAGATCTGAAACATGCATGATTCAATACATGAGATGTATGCAAAATATGCATGATTTGATCTAATTTTGTATATGAGATATATGATTAGTATCTAAAATTTTGTAGTATTAATGTTCCTGATTAAGGCATTCCTCTTGGCCGTCGGTTTCATGAATGAAGAGAATTTAAAGGCCCTCTCTCCAATCCGATGGGGTGTTTTATGATATGTAGGGGTGCTGCGCGTTCGTCCTTAATCAGAAATCCAAAACTTACTTTCTGCAAAATCCTAGATCTTGAAATCCTAGGATTTATTGTGCATATTTTATTTATGAACCCTACTTAATTAAGAATTAAGATTATGGAATATTAATTAGGTCTAAAATTGAGAATTTCAGATCTAAGACATATTCATAATATTGGGTTCAGGCTTGGGTAGCTCAATTAGGTCTAAGAGGTTGATCAAATCGAATCAAGAGTTGGTTAGATGGGATCAACAATGCTTAAATTGACCAACCTAATAGGATTAAGTCTGGGTCAAGATCGAGTCACGATCAAGTAAGACCTAATTAGGCTCAGTGGTTAGAGTCTGGATTATAGGGATGAGTCAGTTGGACTATGATTAGAGAATCATTGAACAAGAGTTGTTCACTCATTGGCTAACCCATTACCAATAACTGTTAGGTGAGGTGATGAGTCAGTTGGTGAGACCGCACCACCTACTAGAAATCATTAGTCATGAAGATTTTCACATCTCTATAGAGGGAGTGTAGGGATCCGAGAAAATAGTGGGAGCTAATTTGTTTAAAAATAAAATTTTTAAATAAATTGGTCAAGTCATAATTATAATATTTAACTAGAATCTTTGACTCTCTACAGAAAAATGTCTGTGTCCAATCCATTAGCACATATCCTCGACACACATAGACTGACCAGACCCAATTATAAAGACTGACTCAGAAACTACAAAATAATTTTGGGTTTCGAGAAGTTAACCCATGTACTGAATCAGGACCCTCCCACCTTACCAGTCCGTCCATCTACTGAATAGAGAGCATCTCTAAAAAAATGGATAGACGAGGATAATAAGGCCAGATATTACATGTTGGGCTCGATGTCTGATGAGCTCCAGCACCAACATGAAGATATCAGAATTGCTCATCAAATGTTGGCTCATCTGCAGGAGATGTTTGGTGAACAGAGTCGCACAGCCAAGTATCAAGTCACGAAACAACTTTTTAAGGCTAAGATGCGTGATGGGCAGTCAGTCCAAGATCACTGTCTGATGATGATCAAGAATATGGAAGAGCTTGAGAAGCTCGGTGTGAAGTTAGACTTGGATCTACAGAATAATATTATTCTACAATCCTTGACTGATACATATGGGCAATTCATCATGAATTACCACATGCATAAACTTCAAAATTTTTTGGCCGAATTAATGAACATGCTGGTCACTGCTGAGCTTTCTATGAAAGGTTCTAAAGGCTTAGTTCTTGCTATGGAATGGACTTCTTTCAAAAGAAAGTCTTATGGAAAGAAAAAGAAGTCTGCAAAAAAGCAAAAGATGGAAGGAGGAAAGAAGAAGAATGCAGAGCCGAAGAAGAAGACTGATGTCAAAGGAAAGTATTTCTATTGCAACAGCAATGGACACTGAAAGCGGAACTGCCCTACTTACCTAGCCATCCTAAAGAACAAGAAGGAAGGTCCTTCTGGAGGTATGCTCGTTATTGAGTCTAATCTTATGATTTTTTTTGCATCCAGTTGGGTGCTTGACTCTGGTTCTAGTGCTCATCTATGCACTTTCATGCAGGGTCTTGAGGATAGCAGGAGGCTGAGGGATGGAGACATGATCCTATGCATCGATAATGGAGCAAGAGTTGCTGTAGTGGCGGTGGGAACATACCCTCTTCGATTATCATCTGGTTTAGACTTAGTTTTCAAAGACTATTATTATGTGCCTGTGGCTAGCAGGAATTTAATTTTTGTTTCATGCTTAGCACTAGAAGGCTATGTGATTACCTTCTTTAAGGACCATTATAACATTCTTTATGAAAGAAATAAAATTATGAATGGTTTCCTTATCAACGGTCTTTATCAGCTACATATTGATGTACATATTCTTACTATCGAGCAAAACATGAATGCCAAACAACCTAGGGATAGTCCAAATGATAGATACCTATGGCACCTGAGATTAGGTCATATAGCAGAAGATAGGATCAATAAATTGGAGAAAAATGGGCTATTGAGTCTATTGACTTTCGAGTCATATCAACTTGGTGAATCTTGTCTTTAAGGCAAAATGACCAAAACTCCTTTATTAGGATATGGGAAGGGCCACAGATCTTCTTGTCCTAGTACATATTGATGTGTGCGGCCCATTTGATGTGCCAGTTAGAGTCAATTTTGTCTACTTCATTACCTTTACTGATGATCTGTCTAGGTATGGTATGTGTATCTTTATGAGACACAAGTTAAAGCTTTGTGAAGTTCAAAGAATCAAATTGAAGTAGAAAATAAACTAAAAATTCATTAAAGTTCTTCGATCGATCAAGGAGGTGAATATCTTAGCCAAAATTCTTTAGGCTATCTAAAGAAAAATGGCATAGTCTCTCAATGGACTCCATCAAGAATACCTCAACTCATGGGGTTTCAGAACGGAGAAATCGGACTCTATTGGATATGGTTTGATCCTGATGAGCTCAAGACCTCTCTGATTTTCTTTGAGGACATTCATTATTAACTTCAATTTATCTACTAAATAGGGTTCCCTCTAAGACCGTTCCTATCACACCGTATTAGATATGGCACGGTAAGAAACCAAATCTGAGTCATCTCAGAATTTGTGGTTGTCTGACTCATGTCAACAGATAATAAGCGGACAAGTTAAAGTTTAGGTCCTTCAGAGCTCGTTTCAATAGGATATCTAAAGAGTCATTAGGAATAAATTTCTATATCATAAGACCATAATGTGATTGTGAGTCGCATGCCATCTTTCTTGAAAAATAGTTTATTCAAGATAGCGGCATCGGAAAGTAGATTAAGCTTGATGAGAAAGTCTCACAAGTACAATGAGCTAAGGACCAATTGGAACTAAATCAGATTGAGTCGATAAGAACACTACCTCCTCCACCTCATAGATCGGAAAGAGTTTTCCATCCTTCTGAAAGATACTTGGATATTATTTTAGAGGACGTAGAGTAAATGTTCCTCGTAGGTAATAGTGCTCATGGTGATGATCCCAAAACCTACAACGAGGCGATATCAGATATCGACTTCGAAAAATGACTAGAGGCAATGCAGTCAGAAATTGACTCGATGCACTCAAACCAAGTCTGGACCTTGGTAGATCCACCAGAAGGTATAGTACTTATTGGGTGTAAATGGATCTTCAAGAGAAAGATTGGTGCAGATGGGAATGTAGAGACATTCAAGGCTAGACTAGTGGCAAAAGGTTATAGTCAATGCGAAGGCATTGACTATCAGGATACCTTTTTTTCCAGTGGCTATGCTAAAATCCATCCGCACATTGCTTGCCGTTGCAGCCTATTTCGATTATGAAATATGGCAAATGGACGTGAAAATGGCATTCTTAAATGGATATCTTGAGGAAGATATCTATATGGAACAGCCGCTAGGTTTCACATCCAGTGATACTGATCACAAGGTTTGCAAGCTGCAAAGGTCCATATATGGACTTAAGCAAGCATCTCGGAGCTGGAACACTCATTTCAATGATGTGATCAAAATATTTGGTTTCATCAAAAATGAAGAGGAACCATGTGTCTTCAAAAAGGTCAGTGGGAGCGCTGTTGTCTTCCTCGTATTGTACGTGGATGACATCCTCCTTATTGGGAATGATATTCCCATGATGATGATAGTCAAAATATGGTTGTCCAAGGAATTCTCCATGAAAGACCTAGGTGAAGCATCCTTTATTCTAGGAATTAAGGTCTATAGGGATAGACCGAATAGGATGCTAGGACTTTCACAGAAGATGTACATAGAGAAAGTACTAAAGAGGTTTAGTATGGAAAACTCTAAGAGGGGATTAATACCCTTCAGACATGGTATTCATCTTTCCAAGAAGATGTGCCCTAGCACACCTGAGGAAATAGAACGCATGAGCAAGATCCCTTATGCTTCTGCAATAGGGAGCCTCATGTATGCCATGCTATGTACACGACCTGATATAGCCCATGCTGTGAGTGTCACAAGCAGATATCAGTCAAATCCAGGTGAAGAACACTGGACTTCTGTGAAATGTATCCTTAAGTACTTGAGAAGAACTAAGGATATGATGTTGGTCTTTGGTAATGGAGAACTCCAAGTCCAGGGATACACAGACTCGGATTTCATGTCCGATATAGATGATCGAAAGTCGACATCTGGGAGTCTGTTTGTGTGCAATGGTGGTGCTGTCAGCTGGAAGAGTTTCAAGCAAACCGTGATAGTAGATTCCACCATGGAAGCAGAATATATCGCTGCATCAGAGGCTGCGAAGGAAGCATTCTGGTACAAGAAGTTTGCTGACAGAAATCGAAGTAATGCCATCAGATGCCATTCCTCTGTACTACGATAATAATGGCGCCATAGCCCTTGCTATGGCGCCATAGCCCTTGCTAAGGAGTCGAGGTCTCACCAGAAGTCCAAGCACATTGAGTGGCGATACCACCTCATCCGTGATTACCTCGAGAAGGGTTACGTCGAGGTCAAGAGAGTCAACTCCACAGATAATGCGGCAGACCCACTTACAAAGCCGTTGGGACAACAAAAATTTGAAGCCCACCTTGAGAAGATGGGACTTAGACTTGTAGCCAATTGGCTTTAGGACAAGTGGGAGATTGTTAGATATATGTGCCCTAGAAGCCAGAATTGGCTGACACTTGTAATACACTTCTAGGGGCAAAATTATAATTTTGACTATAATCAATAAAATGGATTATTTTCTATCACATATGTGTATTTAGTGTCTGTGATACATCCTTTGAGTTAATGGTAATGATAATTCATATTTTCAAGAGTTGAAAATTTAAGACATGAATAATCATTATTAACTCATAAAATGCTCCCGACCATAGGATCATCACGAGGATGGTGATTGATCCGAAAGGTTGGTGTACAATCGCTTCTCTTTAGTAGATGAGTCTTGAGTCTATGGTGTGGAGACACCGGAGCGAGAGTACAGGTACTCGTTAGAGAACGAGGGCACTGAGCGTGACCACCTCGAGTAGTCATTAGGAAGTCTACCTTCTCGTCAATGACTGACTCGATGCTGCAGTAGGTGTGTCTGGTTCTTTGACCTGAGGTGCATCGGTAGTTCACCTTGAGGGTGTTATAGTTTGACTACACCATTACTCGATCTCCTAGCCATATGGAACCCTGAGGTGTATGTTGGCTATAGCATGTTCATTGTAGGAACTGGATTGCATCAAGATGGAATCTATCTACCTCGGTGGTAGAGGAGCAGCCCTATGATGATCATGAGAATCAAGTCCAGAAGGCCATGGCCATGGCAGAGTGAAATAATAGAAAGAGTTTCTATTTAGATTTTCACATCGGACTTGAATCGAATGATTACATCATATGACAGAAACTAGGGTTTGACGAGTTCACCTTAACCCTAATCTGATCGGGGCTCAAGATAGAAGAACTTAATCACACAGGTAGCTGCACCAAGAGGTTCGCATTCAGCTCTGATGGGTTGCCACCATATACTGCTAGGTGTCACTGGTGGATTTTGGGAGCAATTAGAATGATTTAGATGATCGATCATTCTAGCTGTTCGAATCAGAAGAGTTCTGATCCATCGAAAGGAGTTTCGATGATGTCGATGATAGAGATCATGACATATCCCATTACCATACAGAACTGAACCTAACTGGGTCACACAAACAAGGGTTTGAATCTGGTGATCATCAATTGAACTGATCCAGTTCAATTGATCTGAATGAGATTCAATTAGGTTCAAGAAAATCGTGCTAGCACTCGATTGAACCTAACGTTCTTCTTTTACTATCATAAATAGTTGTCCTGACTGAGCCAAAGGAGTTTGTGCTCATTCAGAGGCCTTCACTTGGTCTGACTGGAGCCTTGTCCAGGTCAGAAAAGGTTGTCTTATTTTGTAAGACAATACCTGCCATTTTTGGTCACCTGCCATTTCTCGTCCTTTGACTTTGGTCAAAAGTTGACCTTTGACTGGTCAAATGTTGACCATTGACACTTTGACTTCTTGTCCACATGTCATGCACCTATTGGAGAGCTGGTGGGGGCCTTGTCCCCCTACCAGAACCTGGCAAGGAGGAGGGCGCACGCCACCCTTGGCGTGTGCCCAAGCTTGGAGGCGCCTAGGAGTCCCTTGTTGGACAGGGACTCCATCTCCTTTTTGGATTCCAATTAGAGTTCTCCTAAGAACCAAGTTTGACTGGTCTTAGGCACCATCTAAGGAGGAATCCAAGGGGACTCTATTCCCACCAATCAGATTTAGATCTGATTTCACAAAGGGTTGTGATTGGTTGGGAAGAAGAGGAGTTGGATCACAGCTTAGTCTATAAATAAGACCCTGCGCCCAACTCAAAGAGAACATAATTCTCCACACCCCAAGGCTGCCTCCCTCCTCCTCCATGCCAAGTCCATCTTCTCCCTCTCCTCTCCATGCCCAAAGGTGTTTGGGATCCAAGTTGGTGCAATCCAGATGAGAGAAAGGCGACAGAAAGCTAGAAGGCTGTGCTGCTGCAAAGGACAACTACTGATCTTTGAAAAGTGTTTTGAAGATCCTCCAGATCAGATCTAGATTTAATTTTTGAAGACATGATAGAGAAGAAGAGGATCTCCAAATCTAGCCCGAGTGGATATCGGTAGAGATCAGGCACTTGCGTGGCTAGATCCAGAACCTTCCGCTGCTTATAGGATCATCAACGGGTAATAAGATTATCCTACATCAAGATAAATTAAATTTGATTTAATTTATTTATATTTTATTTTTATTATTAGAATAATAAGAATCAGATCTGAAACATCCTAGATCGGATTAGGATCAAAAAAATTTTTTTTTTGAAATATATCTCTTGATCTAATCAGATCTAAACAAATCTGATCCGAGAAATCAAGATTTCTCTTTAGATACTTCTATCTTTTATCAATTGTTCAGTCTATCTTGCTCAAGATTTTCTTCTTAGCACATGGTTATTATTATTATATATATATATATATATATATATATATATATATATATATATATATATATATATATATATATATATATATTATATATATATATATATATATATATATATATACCTCCTAACTTATTCTACATTATCTTAAAGGAGAAAGAAAAATAAAGAGTGCAATAAAGGATAGAAAGGAATATACCTGATTTGGTTCGATCTGGTTCTTTGAAGCTTTGAAATTTTGCTTGAGCTCTTATTGATTTTTTTTTACAAAATTAAAAATACACACCAAAATAGTAAAAGAGCAATAATAAATTACTGAAAAATAAAATAAAAAAATGATCAAAACTAAAAAGAAAAGAAATAACCTATTTAGTAGTTCTGATTTATAGTCTTCAGCTTGACTTTCTTTGAGTTCTGAGTTGAATCAATCCCGTAATGGTGCCAAAAACTTATTGTGTGCTAATCTATAGCTATAGCAAGTGCACCAGTCGATCAAGTAATAAAGTAAATGAATAGAGTATCATCCTTAGAGGATTGAAAGATAAGTACTGAAAAGCTCTTTCCTATGCTTTATTTAGAAGACCGATTTATGAGAATAAGAAATTAAAGAACAAAATAAAGAAATAATTAAAAATTTTAAAAAAATAGAGAGAGTGTAATTATTAGGATTTTAAACTTAAGAGCAATGGATTACTAAGGCAATTGGTTCACCAACTCAGTTAATACAATATTCAGGTTATTAGATTAATTTTATTTTATGTGACAGTGGAGTCTCCTAGTTTATTCACTATCCTTTGGTCCAGGCGTAGCAAAACTATCAATATTTATTAATTATCCTTTGGTCCAGGTGTAATTTAAATAAATATTAATGCATTAAATTTTGTGAAACTTTCTAATTAAAATACGCTACATCCAAAGTGCACTAAAATTCTTGCATGCATATGAATTCTAATTTGATTCATAATATAAGGTATATAATCAAGAAGCAATAACATAGATGTACTTGGTCCATAATATCTATGTTCATCAGATCAATTAGAAGATGGCCAGTAATCTAAAAGCATTAAGATCAAATTTATATACTCCTCATGAATAAAATTTAAAATTAAAAATAAATCATACTGAATATTGTATCAAAAGAGTGGCTATATCTTAGCCTTAGTAAAAGAAAATTTAGTTCATGATAACAAGTTCAAAACAAAAAGTAAAATAAAAAGTATGAAGAAATTAGACTGTTTAATTGCTAAAATTGGTTGTCTGTTGCTCTTGGTGTGGAAAACTTGATCTAGAAGAAGAGAAGCTCCTTGATAGATGTCTTAAATATCAGAAGAAGAAAAGAAAAAAAATATAAAAACCCTTTCTCTTCTTTCTCTCAAAACTCTATCTCAAAACTCTCTAAACTCTTTTTTTTTCTATTCCCGGACTCTCTCTTAAAACTCTCTTCCCAAAATCCTCTGTATTTTTTTTTCTCTCTCTCTGCTCCTCCTTTCTTCAGCAACAGTAGGCCTTTAAATAATCTGGATGGTCTTAGGTCAAAATCCTATTGAAATTAGGTTTAAAACTCTCAAAATAACTCAAAAAGAGTCTTGGATCAATTCTGACTGTTGGATGTCGATCAAACGGTCCAAAAATCACTCAAAAATTATTTTAAAATCCTAAATCAAGTTAGAATTCATTTGGACCATTGGATTGGCCTTAAAGATTGAATCTCAATCATCAGATCATGCACAGAAGAGCTTCAGATTCTTAGTTAAAAATCAGGATGAATCTCAACCATTGGATCTCGATCAGGAGCTGCATCCACCATTCATCGACACATAACTATCAGCCGTTCGATCAAATCTCAGTAAAAGGCATCCATCGGATCAAGTAGAATTCTCAGATTGCCCTCTATAGACCATGCACGAGCCTGGTATTGCGTGGACCACCGCTTTCTTCAGCCAATCAGAGCGCGCTTCTTCCTATGAAACCCCCAAAATATCCTCTATAGTGGTCCACCGTGCACCATAAAAAATGCTGATGTCAATGCTACGTAAGCATGGCATCAGCGGGTCGGCCGGTCTGAGCGCGGTTTGCTGAGCTAATTTTTCTGAACCGATTTGAACCGGATCGACTTTTTTTTTCTTTGAAATTCATTTTTGGGCTCATTTGAAGTCCATTTTGCCTGAAATTTATTTCATCTGAATCAGAAAAATAAGATCATCATATTGGTGATCTTTTTTCCTGCATAAGATTAACAAAAGTATCAATTTTTAAAAAAATAGATTAATTTATTTTATAATTTAATACTTTTATTTATTTATTTTTATCACTTATCATGGTTGCACAACAAATACTTTATAAGTTCAAAGATAGGAAACTCTTTTCAATTGCATCTCATACAATCTCAATATATTCTTGGCCTCTAAAATATTAATAGTCTTGTGTTAGCACAACAAACTAGAATGTTTTAGTTAAGTTGGATCCTTCATTTCTATTCAGTCACAATGAAATATAACTATCCTTATGGTTACACAACAAAGTAATATATCCAAAATGCCGTAAGCATCATTATGCACTAGATCAATATTACATCAATTTTCATAATTGGTCTGGTGGTTGCATAACAAACCTAATATGGTTTATGATATAATAATGAACTAGCATGAAGGAAGGCCTTAATGTAGTGAATTAAAAGAATCCATCCATCGAGCCGACTCGACTAAATGTAGTGAATTAAAAGAATCCATCCATCGAGCCGACTCGATCCATAGTCGAGCCGGCTTGACAACATTTAGTCCAAGCACTACTTTCTATTCGTCTGAGAGAGCTGGCTTGAATTCATCTCGAGCTAACTCGATCTCACCCCAAGCCGGCTCAGCTGCATATTCGAGCCGACTCGGCTGCGTATCAGAGCTAGATTCCAATAGGAATATCTAAGCTCCAAATCTAGAATTAAATCCATCAAATTGGTCAGATAAGTGGGAGAGAGATGGGGGTCCCCCGTTGCTTTCCTCAGATACCAATAAATTGGTTAGGTTAGATAATGAAACTAATTAGTAACCACGTTCTCTTTACCAATCATGAACCACTTTTCTGACCCCGATTGATTAATTAGACATTTAGACTGGTTCTGCTATCAGTTAATTACACTACAACTTAATATAATTTTATAGAGGGCTTTAATTGGTCTCTATGCACATTCTAATTTAAAATATATAATATACATGAAATAATCATATCAATCATACCAATCATATCAACCTGTATCATCACTCTAGGACAACCATCATTACATAGTGAACATTTGCCACTATACTAGGGCAACCTTATAGAATGACATACATCATAATCTAATTATGAATAATTAAACATAATCACATCATATTAATAATATGCTAAAATTTCAAACATGATCATATCATATTTACAATTTTTGCCATTAAAGCATAAACATAACAATATATGATTTAATCTAATAAGGCTGGCTCTGATACAACTGTAGGTTTGGTGTATGGGATGGAAGCATGAATTTCAAAGCAAAATTATGAAATTATAAAACCAAACCTAAAATCCAGGACCACCTTATTAGAATTTAAATCATATAATATGCATTTATAACATAAATTAGGATATTGGAACATACCTTTGATCGCTTAATCGTAAGTTGACCCTGATCGCCAACAGCAGTCCGTCAGAGGTTTGACTAGGTGCCCACGTGTTCACCCTTTAATGTTGATCCATAAGAAATTTGATCAAGACACCAATACCTTTGATTATTTTAATTAAAATTCTTATGATAGAACTTTAATTATTTGTGCAGAATCTTCCTTAGCCTTTGTTGTCACCCTTTTGGCCTACTCTTTCTTATCTTTCTTTTCTCCTTGTCTTCCTTTACAATCTTCCTAAGTTCTTGTTTTAAAGTAGACTTTTTGTCCTTAATTAGGACTTGTCTTAATAAGAGAAGGAAGAAAGAAATTGGACAACTAGGGGGAGTGGTATGAAAGAAAGAAGAGTTCTGTATTTTTTGGACTCCCTGAGCGCACCCCTATTTATAATGTATGTAGGGGTGCCTCCAAAAATTTTTTGAGCTCATTCCTTATTCTCATCTCATGCCCATTCAAAAATATCATGTCCCATCAAAAGAAAATACTACGTAGAATTTAAAGAATTAATATGAAGAGGTGCCTTAAAGTAGAAGGACTCTTCGTAAAATTCTACGTAACTTTCTTCCAAAGAGATGCAACACTTTCATATTGGCACCATTAATTTCTACCATTGATCAGCATCAAATGCTGATCCAAAGGTCTAAAAGAATGATGCCAAATCAGAAGATTGCATAGGAAAACTTGAACGTGGAAAAGTCAAAGCTTCAAGGTGTTTGACTTGGTCCAAGAGGTGCCTACAACCAAGGGGGTGGCAAAGAGTTGGTCTTTATCCAATTTTCAGATAACCAATGAAGAGAATAACTAGCAGAAGGACTCTTCTACACCCTCTCTTCATCTAAAATTCATGTAACATATTTTACATGAAATAAATGAAGGTAGATGGCATCAAAAATATTTCCATGCGCCACATGTCCCAAGCGCATAAACCAAAACCTCATGTGCCAAGAGAGAGAGTCTTTGGTGAGTCGGTTGCTATTAGATGAAACCTAGACCCTGGTCATCAAGCCAAAGGTCAATCCAATCAGTTAGCCAAATTTGATTTGACTCAAATTGGATTTAATTAGCCCAAATCGAAATCCGATTCGAATCCAATTCGAATCTAGGTGCTAGGATTTACAATATGTGCTAGCATATTCAACCTGCAAACATGATCTAATCCAATTAGACACATGATCAATTCCATTTATGTGTGACCCATTGGATTTCACATCTAGCGAGTAGTGGATCCAGATGCAATTTGATCTAATTTGGTTAGAACTCAATCAAATCGATTTAGGTCAAAACTAGCTAACTCGATTCGATCAATTAGAACACTTTCTAATTAACAATCAAATTAAACTCTTAATTCGAACCCACAAGATAAGATTGATGTCTAGCAACGTATCATGTCTACCTGAAAGATATGAAATTTTGGTAGAAATACCAAAAATATTCTTTAGTAAAAAGTTATCATGCAATAGGATCCTTTAATCACCCTACATCCCGAATATGACTATGGATATGAAATTATGCCAAATCCATTTTCATATTCATTTTTCTTCTAATCATATGATGATGATTCGATTAATAAAATATTAGAAACCATTTCTAATTTTCATCATGCTTTGATCAAATTCTTCTTGAATCATCATTCGATTGAAGCAAGTAGGATGCTATCTCCTCTTACTAGGAGTGATCGAGTTCTTATTGATCTACTCATAATCTCTATATACAATCCACCATATCCAGATCATCTCGTACATGACTAAGTCATGAATGAGTATGAACCAAAATACGGATTCATGCATACAAAGTTCTATGGTAGTCTTAGGTCAAAGGATTACATGCACAACTCCCACTATGAGAACTATCAATTGACATGTAGATAAGACTCCATTAGATATTCTCAACTTAGATCAATTCAGTAAAATTATTCTCTAATGAGCACTCACATCCTTGTATTAGTACCATACATAAGTGATATTGAGATAAATTATCCTTTCCATCAAGCATACATAGGATGTGCCAGTCTTACCAGAAACATTGATCCCCAACTCAATGTTCCATCAATCAGAAATATTTTAGATTAGGATTTTAAGATTTTAGATCTCACAGATATGATCCCATCATAACCGTAAAATCATATTCCTAATTTATGAAGTTCATCATAATCTTAAATAAATAATTAAGATGCAGCATATGATGAAATTAATATCTTTATTTATTTGAAAATATCATTACATGAGTTTAGAAGATAAAAGAATAGGCCATACAAATTTTGATTGGCTTGAGAGCATATTCCTTTCATGATGAAGTCCTTAGGACTATTTAATTTTGATAAAGAAAGGATTTATCGATTAGTCCTTAAACTATTCATGATCAAATGATATGTTGTTATTTAGGATGATAACGTTTATCGAGTATACATCGTTGTATACCATATAGATTGATTGTTGATAGATCGTGATACCATCATTAAAATATCAAATCTATCAGTTTAATCCAACTTCTTAAAATTATTAAAAATACGTAGATAGCAGTGAGTCGGATCGAATCCATAGGGAAGGTAGTGTTTTAGGTTTGAAATCTTTGATTTTATAAAAAAAAAGAGAGATTTTGAAAATAAAATTGAAGTCAAAAATTAAAAGCAAAATTTAAACAGTATAGAAAAATAAATTTGATACTAAGATATACTATTTAGATCTTAGCATCTACTTGCAGTAAAATAAAGAGCAATAATTAAAATATATAAATTAAATTAAAATAAAAATAAAGAGCATGAGATTAAAGAGCATAAAAATAAATATTGCATTAATTAAAAAGTTTATAATTTAAATATATAAAATTTTTAAAAAAAAATTAAAATAGGCTGATCTCTGATCTTGGATCGGCATCGACAGAAAGATGGTGTAGAACCCTAGCTCTTCCTCTCAGCACCAGCTACCTCGAAGAAGCCATTAACCAAAGCCTGACTCTATCCTATACCAAAGCTTCACCTTGATCGAAGATAATGAATTCTAGAGGCTTAGGATCTTATTTTTAGGTGTTGGAGGGCTGAAGTCTTTTGTTGCTGGCAATATAGGACTAAGAAGAGTTTTGATCGGCATTTGTACAAGAATCCAACTAAAATTTGAATTAAAATAACTTCTGGATGAATCTGGTGAAGTCTGGTGAAATCTAGCCATTCAATAGAAATCGAACGATCCAAAAATCATCAAAATTGGATGTGTATAAGCCCAAATCAGGTCGGATTAAGTTCTGGCCATCCTATCATGTTAGTTAAGAGGAAATATGATCGTTGATCAGAGTTCTGGGTGTTTCAATCAAATTGGGAGCTTCCTGGACCATCGAATCGCTGCCTAGAGCATTGTCCACCATCAGATCGCGATCAGGGAGAGCTAGAAAAGCCAAATCAAAGTAGGAAGAAATCCTGGCCATTAGATCTAAACCAGCATCAATCTGGATCGTAGGATGGCATAATTCTTGTAGCTATGGACCACATAGACTGGCTTTATTGCACACCATAACCAATCAGTGCCTGTCTTTGCCATTTGAAATGATGGAAATACCACATGAGCCGCGATAGATTTTTTATAAACCCTTAAGGGTCTACGTCCACCACGTGGCAGTGTGAGATTCATTATCTTCTATTGAGCTGGCGGTCTATGCCTGAATCATGGACCGATTGATCAGTTTCTATGGCTAAGTCGGCTTTGATGGCTTGGCTTGGCTTATGGAGCCGGCTAAGCCATTTTTTTTATTTTAATTTTTTTTAAAAAAATTTATATCTAGTCTATTTTAGCTTTAATTTACTTCAAACTTATTTCATTGTGATAAAAAAAATAAGCTCTTTTTATTGATAATAATAATTTAATTTTTACTTTTATTAATTTTTATTTAATTTTTTAATTAATAAAAATATTAATTTCTTAAAAATATATATAAATTGATTATTAATTCTTAAAAATAAATATAAATTAATTGATAAATTGATATTTTTATTAATAATTTTATGATACTTATCACACCCCCAACTTAAGCTTTACTCATCCTCGAGTAAAGAAAGAATTTAGTATTAGATATCTTTTAACTTTAGAGTTTTAAATTTTATTTAAGCAGTTTTCAAAATGGCCATTGATATTCAATTTAGCATAAGTGAGGTAAATCATTGGGGTATTAATATTTATCAATATAAAAATTAAATAAAAATTATTAAATTTTTTAAAACTTTTTCTAAATCATCCTATCTTTATCTCTGATTTATCTAAACTTTTATATGGACAAGTATATTGCTACTTCCATCCTTTATTTATTAATTTTTTTTTATTACCTACTTTTTGATACGAATATCATTGCTTACTTAGGCAATAAAATTCGATTACTTGATAAAAAATTAATATTTTTTTTAAATATTATACCACTATTAAGTGTCTTAACTCCTTAAGCTTTCTATTTAATCCATATAGCGAGTCTTGAGCCAATGACTCCCAAACCAATTAGCTTTAGGACATTAGGTATAGAATACCCCTCGAATTTACTAGCTCGAATCGAACAGGCTATGAGTTAAGACTAGCTTTACAACGAGCTTCTTCGTTCTTTCCATCTTTTGATGCAAAATTCAATGTTTGCTTAGGCAAAGAGGTCCGATTACTCAGTAAGAAGTATTTAAAAACTATTTTATTTTAATATTTTTTTTATATGAAGAAATGTATGGTTATCCTACATAAGCCCGTGAAAAGTAGACTTTTCTTTGATGCTAGTAGAAAAAATTAGAAATGCTCAAAGAAAATTTTTTTTTATGTTCTAGACTTAACTCTTTATCAAATTTTCTTAATATTTGATCCCTCAATATCTCATAAATTTTTTAATCTATGCATCAATTTTCTTTTAAAAATGCTTAGTTCAATTCGATTCTTAAGCATAATCAATGTCTAAATACTAAATACTAACTTCTTTGAGGACTTAAAACTTTTTTAAAAAAAATTATTATTATTCCTTCCAACTTAATCGATATTGCCCTCAATGAAGAAGAAAAAATAAAGGATGCAATAAAGAACATGAAAGAATACACCTGACTCAGTATATTTTTGATCCAGCACATGCCTTTAAAAATTTGAGCTCTTCCTCCAACTTATTCAATATGTCCTAAAAAAAATAAACTAAAAAAAATAGATTAGATGAAAAAAACTAAATATTAGATTGCCTTCCAATAAGTGCTAAGTTTACTATCTTCAATCAGACACAAAGCATGCAGTCTATCCAGTGTCAAATATTGGATTGACAAATTCCAATGATTTTGGATTGCCAATCTCAGAAAGATAGTTTATGATCCCTTTATTAATATATTCATTGTTAAATTTGGGAACATTTTTTGTGACCCCATTCTCAGTCCCTTGTTTTTCAAGAATTTTTCCTATTTGTCCTTCTAGAATGCTCATGAATTGAGTTTTTGTATTAGAAGTTAAGTTTAATGCAATGGGTACTGAAAGGGTATCTACATACGATTTTAATTTTAGAGGTAAATTAATATGATCTTGCTTAAATAACTCCATTGATTTTTCACTGTATGCCTCTTGATTTTTGTAAGAAGAACCAACTTCTAGGGTTGAAGGGAATAGGACTTTAGGTTTATAGGACTCTGATAAATCATCCGCTCTCTTCTTCCCTATGTCTATCTCATTTAAATTGGAACTAGCATCAGTACTAGTTTCGGGCTTAGATTCTTCTATGTAGTTAGTCTCAGTACTAACCTCTTCTTCAATATTTTTATCTTGGCTAGCATCAGTACTAGCTTCTCTTACCTAATCTTGGTATGGATCCATAAGAATCCTATAACGTTTAAGTTCAAAAATTACTTTAGCATTCTGTTATTGGGGATTCTTAGGTAGGACATTGGATTGATAATTTAGTCTAGGTGATTGGTGGACAATGGGTGGATTGTTTATAGAATTTGCAATTGATAGGCTCGGTAATTGACCTAGTTTTTTTCTCATATTAGACTCAACTAATTATCCTATTTGAGCTTCTAACCTGGTGATAGATTGCTATTGAGTCAAAATTAATTATTGAAGTTGGTTAAATCTATCGTCAGCTAGATTGGTCTTTTAAGGAGGTGGATATGATGACTGATTATAATACAATGACTGAGTGGATTGACTAGGCTGACCATTATTATAGGCATAATTTTGATATTGGGATCTATTTTGATAGTTTTGGATATGTAAAATTTGGGTCTGAGCCTGAGTCTATTGAGGTATCCAAGAAAAATTATGGTGGTTACTCTAACCAGAGATATGAATTTGAAAATGGATCATTAACCGGCTTGGAGTAGCCTTGAGCAGCTTGGACTTGTTCTTGGATAAAAGGTGAAAACTATGTAGCCATGGGACATTCACTCACATGATGGGTTGGACTAGCACAGATTGAACAAATCTTCTGATAATTGGAAGATAATGTGAATTGTGTAGGAGTTTGTTGACCTAGGGTTAGGACTTGATCTAATTTTTGGACAAAAAGGTCAACTTTATCTAATTTTTGGGCTATTAGATTCAGGTCGACCATAGAACGAACTTCTAAATGTTTGATCTCATACATTCCTACCTATTTTTGATAAGAAATTGATCTTTCATAAGAGGATAGTGAGACATGGTTAATCGAATTTTCACTTAGAGTTTCAAATAGTGTATAAACTTCATCCTCACTCTTACTCATGAATGCACCTCCATAGGAAGCATCTACCATTTGTCTATATTGATCTCCTAAACTCTCATAGAAAGCTTGAACTATTTGCCACATAGATAGACCATGGTGTAGGCATTTTCTAATAACTTTCTTAAATCTCTCCCATGACTCATGAATTTGTTCCTCTAGAAGCTGAGCAAATCAAGTGATAGCTTGTCTCATAATGTTGGTTCGACCTATGAAATAAAATTTTTTAAGAAATTCATTTTGCAATTCAGCCCAAATTTTAATTGGTCTTCCTATTGTGCCAAGCCAGTACTTGGCTTTGTCTTTTAATGAAAAAAGAAATAAGATTAGTCTAAGAGCATCATTAGTTAAATTTTGAATCCTCACCGTAGAAAAGATTTCTAAAAACTCATCCAGATGCTTATAAGGATCTTCATTCGTGTTTCCATAAAAAGATGGGAGCATCTGAATTATGGTCGGCTTGACCTCATAGTGCGTAGCATGAATTTCAAGTAATTAGATACAAGTCGATGGGTTATAGGTGGAAGGAATAAAGTATTCTTTCATCTGCCTAGGTGGTTCTCTAAAATTTTTAGCCCTTTGGTTATCTAGATTTAATATGGTTCAACCATTTAATTTTATGATTGGGTTCAACTAGATCAGGTAAAGCGATTTTCTACCATGCATGTATTAGTGCAACCCTAATGTATGGTTCAAAATTTTTTTAGATTCTTTTTTTTAGGTTTAATATTGGTTAGCAACCAAGTTGGTCGATCAATCCTGACTAAGAACTATCCTACCAAGGTTACCTTCAAGCCCACCAAGTATAAGATCAGTCAATCAACTGGCCAGGTAAGTATAAGGTCAGTGGGGGTCCCCCTGTTGCTTGCCTTAGACACTAATTATGCTTGGTCAGGTAAGCTAATGGAACCAATTAAGTAACCACCTTCATTCGAGCCCAATCATCCCTGAACTACTTTTCTTAGACACCAGTTAAGCTGACTAATCCTAATCTGGTTCAATTTTTAGGTTTCTTATCCTATTAAGCTCGACTTCCTAGGGCTGATGTCTAATTAATTTTAATTTAAAGGCTTAGGTCAATATAAGATGCTGGTTGATTATTTATAGGCTAAGGAAGGATGATCAAATCCCCATCTAATCTTGTTTAATTTGGTGTTGCCCTTAAGTTGATTTAAAGATGAATATGCATAAAATATTTTTAATCAAAGGGTTCTATGCAATTTAAACTAGATGCATGCAACTAATTGAAGTTGAGATGCTCACCTTATCTCTAGCGATCACCAAAAAAAATAAAAATAAAACTAATATGATACATACTCTAAGTAGTTAGGATTTCTAATATTATCATGAGATTTTTAATTAGGTTTAAGTAGATATTTTTTTTAAATTAATTTAAAAATAATAAAGAAAAAGAGATCTAAGATTAGGATTGATCTCACCAAACAAGATTAGATGATTTGCTTTCCTTAATTTTTTTCTTCTTTTATCTCTTTTCCTACAAAACAAATAAAAAAATTAGTAAGCAATATTTATAAAAAAAATATTTATAAGTAATTTACAAAAAAATTAAGAAAATTAATAAAATAAATAGCATCTATTTCTTCCTCGATAATGGTGCCAAAAATTTGATAGATCGCGATACCGTCATTAAAATATCGAACTTATTAGTTTAATTCAACTTCTTAAAATAATTAAAAATAATAGATAGCAATGAGTCAGGTCAAATCCATAGGAAAGGTAGTGTTTTAGATTTAAAATCTTTGATTTCACAAAAAAAAATAAGAGATTTTGAAAATAAAATTAAAGTCAAAAATTAAAAGCAAAATTTAAATAGTGCAACAAAATAAACTTGGTACTAGGATCTAGTATTTAGATCTTAGCATCTACTTGCAGTAAAATAAAAGGCAATAATTAAAATATAAAATTTAAATTATAATAAAAATAAAGAGCATTAGATTAAAGATTATAAAAATAAATATTATATTAATTAAAAAATTTATAATTTTAATACATAAAATTTAAAAAGAAAAGGAAAAAATTAAAATAGGCTGATCTTTGATCTTGGATCGGCATCGACAAAAAGATGGTGTAGAAGCCTAGCTCTTCCTTTCGGCATCAATTGCCTCAAAGAAGCCATTAATCAAAGCTTGGCTCTATCCTGTACCAAAGCTTTATCTTGATCGAAGATAATGAATTTTGGAGGTCTGGAGTCTTATTTATAGGTGTTGGAGGACTGAAGTCTTTTGTTGCAGGCAATATGGGACTAAGAAGAGTTTTGATCAATATTTATACAAGAATCCAAGTGAAATTTAGATTAAAATAGCTTTTGGATGAATTTGGTGAAGTTCGATGAAATTTGGCCATTCAATAGGAATGCAACGATCCAAAAATCATCAAAATTGGATGTGTATAAGTCCAGATCAGGTTGGATTAAGTTCTGGCCATCCGATCATGTTAATTAGAAAGAAATCTAGCCATTGATCAAAGTTTTGGGTGTTTTAATCATGTCGGGAGCTTCTTGGACCATCGGATCACTGCTTGGAGTACTGTCCGCCATTGGATCGTGATCAGGGAGAGCTGGGAAAACCAAATCAAAGTAGGAAGAAATCCTGACCGTTGGATCTGAATCAGCATCAATCGGACCGTAGGATGGTGCAATTCCTGTAGCTATGGACCACATAGACCAGCTTCACCGCACACCATAACCAATCAACACTTGTCTTTGCCACTTGAAGTAACGAAAATACCCCGTGAGCCATGATAGATTTTTTATAAACCCTTAAGGATCTAGGTCCTCCACGTGGTAGCGTATGATTCGCTATCTTCTGCTGAGCTGGCGGTCGACGCTTGGATTGTGGATCGACTGATCGGCTTCAATGGCTGAGTTGGCTTTGATGGCTTGGCTTGACTTATGGAGCCGGCTGAGCCATTTTTCTTTTTTTATTTTAATTTTTTCTTTAAAAATTCATATCTAGTCCATTTTAGCTCTCATTTGCTTCAAACTTATTTTGTTGTGATAAAAAAATGAGCTCTTTTCACTAATAATAATATTTTATTTTTTATTTTTATTATTTTTTAATTATTTTTTTTAAATTTTTTTAATTAATAAAAATATTTATTTCTTAAAAATATATAAAATTGATCATTAATTCTTAAAAATAAATATAAATTAATTAATAAATTAATGCTTTTATTGATGATTTTATGATACTTATCAGTTGTTCTCTTAACTAAGGAGTGTGATGACACTGGAATGGCATACAGGTGAGATATAAGGATACATCATCACTAAACATGATTAACTCTAGAGCATTCTGCTGTTTAGAATTGCTCTTATGGGACATGGGTATAAGTGTCCATTAGATCTGAGATCATCATGGTGGCTTGCAAGCAACTCACTATGCTTTGATATTGGACTATTTGAATTTCTAATTCAGTGATGAAAGATTTTTAGATATAATCAAGTACTTATAAAGTCGGTACGTGATTAAGATAGGATTGACCATTCCAAGGGTTTGGAGAAAATGCATCACTATATTTTAATTTAGCAAAACCTTTGCCAGGATAATCCATAAGATAAATTTGGTATTTTGAAATACAATATGGATGATCTGATCAGGATTGACAGTTAAACTCGGAGTCATCCTATGAGAATTAAGATGATGGAGATGAATTATATGGAAACTATATCCACATAGGTTCTAAGAGTATTGCTTTACATATTTGACATATTCGATCGTTAGATATCATTACTAGATAGTCAATTCGATTAGTATAGAAATTTTTTTCTATGCTACCGGCTTAGATTCGAACCTATAGGGTTACACATACAAAAGGTCTCAATCTGATCAGATGGTTGATTAATGCTTTAGAATTAATTTAAGATCAAATAATCAATACGATTGATGTTTGACCTAGCATAAGTATTGCAAAAGGATCGATTGGCAATTGGATTACTAATTATCTTAATTTGATTAAGCCAGAGAGCTGAGAATAAGTCTAATTAAATAAAATTTAATTAGATTTAGTTTGGACTTGATTCGATAAAGTCCAATTGATTTATTGGATAAGCGTAAGAACAAGTTCTTATTCAATTAAGACTTATATGCACCTAATTTCTAATTTGATTAGAAATTAAATTAGATTTAAATTTGATTTAATCTAATTTAATTAGGCTCTTAGTTGGACTAAGATCTTCTTTAATTAGGTTGCATTAATTTTGATTTAATTAGGTTCAAATACCATGTTTGACTAAGTCAAAATTGGAAGTGCTAGTGTGACTAGGACTTTCCCTTCTCTCACCACATGAATCCTCACACCCCCCCATGCCCACTCTTTGGTTTTTGCATGAAAACCTTCATGCCCCAAGAGTCCCATGCATGTTGCTCCTCTTTCTTTCTTATATGGTAGTTGGTTGTGGACTAAGCCAAAGAAGGGAGTTAGTTTTGATTTGAAATTCTATTGCATAGAATTTTAGGAACCAAAACTCTTTCATTTAAGGCACCAACCTACTAGATTATTTTTTGATATTTTTATGGATTTTATAGGAGTTTTTGTTAGAAAATGTGTCCTAAAGTCAATCGTCAACCTATTGATGGTTGAGCTATTTTATAATTATAATTAATTTATTAATCAATAAAATATATTTTTGGCATTTTCATCATAAGTTTTTATCTTCTAACGAACTTCATTATTGTGATGAAGTCCTTAGGACTATTTAGGTTCGATAAAGAGAGGATTTATTGATTAGTCCTTAAAACTATTCATGATCAAATGATAGGCTGTTAATAAGGACGACAGTATCTATTGAGCATAGATCGCTATATGCCACATAGGTTGATTGTCCTTTTGACCAAGAAGTATGGAGACACTAGTATGGCATACAGGTGAGATATAAGGGTACATCATCATTGAACATGATCAACTCTAGAGCATTCTACTATCGAGAATGTCTCTAATGGGATATAGGTATAAGTGTCCCTTAGATCTGAGATCACCTCAATGACTTGCAAAAAACTTACTATGCTTTGGTATCGGACTCACTGAATTTTTAATTCAGTAACGAAAGGCTTCTGGGCATAGTTAAGTCCTTGCAAAGTTAGTGTGTGATCTATTCAGGTATGGATTTTCTATTTTATTACTTTCACAGATGAAGTATCCAGGTATGGATGTCTATCTGATCAAATATAAGTTGGATTCATTTGAAATATTCAAAAGATTTTAAAGTAAAGTAGAAAAATAAATTAGAAAGAGTATTAAAACTCTTCGATCAGATTAAGAAGGTGAATATCTATCCAGTGAGTTCTTGACATATTTAGGAGCAAATAGGATTCTCTCATAGTGGTCTTCTTCAGGAACACCACAGCATAATAGTGTATTAAAAAGAAAAAATTGAATCTTATTAGACATGGTTCGATCCATGATAGAGTTTGCTAGTCTGCCTATTTCATTTTGGAGTTATGCTCTTGAGACTGTATGTTATATATTGAACAATGTACCGAATAAATCTATCGCAAAAACCCCATATGAGATATGGACTGGGCGTAGGCCTACAGTCTCTCACCTATGGATTTGAGGATGTCCGGTCTATATCAAACATTTGCATACAAATAAGCTTGAACCCTGATCTAATAAGTGTGGGTTTATAAAGTATCCCAAAGAAAGTAAGGGTTACTATTTCTATCATGCTGAAGAACAAAAGATGTTCATCAATCTTAAGGCAATTTTTTAGAAAAAGAGTTCCTTGGTGAAGAAACTATTATCTCTAAAATTGAACTTGATGAAGTTCAATAGGTAGAAAGACCGACACCCATAGCTAAACTTGAGTCAGATTTGATTAGATCAAATTTGGAGCCCAATGTACCTACACTATTAAGGCGATCGGTAGAGTACCGCATCAACCGGACAGATACTATGGTTTCTTAGTCTGGAATGGTGATCCCATCAAACTCGATGAGAACGATGAGGATCCAATCACCTATATAGATGCTATGCAAATATCTGATTCTAAGAAATAGCTTGAGGCGATGAAATCTAAAATGAAGTCCATGAAGGTCAATGATATGTGGACATTGGTTGACCCACCTGAAGGAGTTAAACCCATTGGGTGTAAGTAGGTCTTCAAAAGGAAAAGGGATGCAGATGAAAAGGTAGAGACCTATAAAACTCGTCTGATTGCCAAGGGGTATCATCAATATTATGGTATTGACTATGACGAGACATTCTCCCTAGTGGCAATGCTTAAATTCATTTAGATAATGCTTGCAATAGCTGTCCACCTAGACTATGAGATCTGGCAGATGGATGTGAAGATAGCTTTTCTGAATGGAGAGCTCATCAAAGAGGTGTATATGATACAACATGAGGGGTTCACATCCATAAATGAGTCCAAGATATGCAAGCTTTAGAAATCCATTTATGGATTGAAGCAAGCATCTCAGAGTTGGAACATGCATTTCAATAAGGTGATCAAAACGTATGGCTTCGTTAAGAATGGAGAAGAGCCCTATATTTATAAATGGACAAATGGTCTAGTAGTGGTATTTCTTGTCTTGTATGTGGATGACATTCTCTTAATCAAAAATGACATCCCTACACTGCAGGAAATAAAAGTTTGGTTGTCATCTCAATTCTCTATGAAGGACTTGGGTGAAGCATCCTACATCCTAGGGATGAAGATCTATAGGGATAGATATAAAAGGATGCTTGGGTTATCCCAGTCCACGTACATAGATATTGCACTGAAGAGGTTCAGCATGGAGAATATCAAAAAGGGCTACTTCTGATAGACCATAAAATTTCTCTCTCTAAGAAGGATTGTCCGACAACTCCTAAAGAGAGAGCATATGAGTAGAGTCCCATATACTTCGACAGTGTGATCTATCATGTACGCCATGACATGTACGAGACTAGACATGGTATACTCACTAGGAATAGATACCAGTCTGATCCTAAAGAAAACCACTAGAAAGTGGTTAAAGCCATCCTTAAGTATTTAAGAAATACTAAGGACCAATGGTTGGTTTATGGCGAGTCAGATCTAAAACTCATGAAATTTATAGACTCCAGCTTTCAATCTGACCATGATGATAGCAGAAGCATATCGAGATATATCTTTACTCTAAATGGTGGAGCTATCTACTAGAAGAGTTTTAAGTAGCATACTGTGATAGACTCAATTTGCAAAGTAGAGTATATCACAGCATTAGATGCCATGAAGAAAGTTGTGTGGCTGAGAAAGATCATCACCGAGCTTGGAGTAGCACCCTCTCTTGATGGCCCGGTCCTGCTCCACTGCGACAACACTGGTGCCATTGCTCAAGCGAAGGAACCAAAGGCACACCAGCGGATGAAGCACATCCTATACTGCTTCCACCTGATCCGAAAGATCGTGGATTAAAATGATGTCAACCTTCAGAAGATCGATGAAAAGAAGAACTTGACCAACCCCTTCACTAAAGCCCTGGAGATAAAGAAGTTCGACAACTACAAGTCAAAGATGGATATTAGATACTGTGCCAAGTGGCTTTAGGATAAGTGAAAGTTGTTGAAAAATATGTTCCAAAGCCAATCATTAGCCTATTGACGATTGAGCTATTTTATAATTATAATTAATTTATTGATTAATAAAATATATTTTTGATATTTTTAGCATAAGTTTTCATCTTCTAACGAACTTCATTATTGTGATGAAGTCCTTAAGACTATTTAGGTTCGATAAAGAGAGGATTTATCAATTAGTCCTTAAAATTGTTTATGACTAAATGACAGATTGTTAATAAGGACGACAGCATTTATCAAGCATAGATCGCTATATGCCATATAGGTTGATTGTCCTCTTAACCAAGGATTGTAAAGACACTAGTATGGCATACAGGTAAGATGTAAGGGTACATCATTACTAAACATGACCAACTCTAGAGCATTCTACTATCGAGAATGTCTCTGATGGGATATAGGTATAAGTGTCCCTTAGACTTGAGATCAGTTTAGTGACTTGCAAGCAACTCACTATGCTTTGGTACCGAACTAACTGAATTTCTAATTCAGTAACAAAAGGCTTTTGAGCATAGTCAAGTACTTGTAAAGTTGATGTGTGATCAAGATGGAATTGACCACTCTAAGAGTTGGACAAGAATGTATCACTATAATTCAATATAGCAAAACCTTGGCCAAGATAATCTGTCAGATGAATTTGATATTTTGAAATATAATGTGGACAACCTAATTAGAGTTGATAGTTAAACTCTAAGGTGTCCTACGAGCATGTTGGTCAAGGGGATAAATTATATGAAAATTATATCCACATGGGTTCTAAGGATGTTGTTCTACACGTTCAACCTATCCAGCCATCGGATATCGTTGCTAGATGGTCACTTTGATTAGTATAAAAATTTATTTCTATACTACTGACTTAGGTTTGGACTTATGAGATCGCACATATTAGAGTTCATGATCTGATCAGATGGTTAATCAATAATTAAGAATCGTTCTAGGTTTAAACGATCAATATGATTGATGTTTAACCTAGTGCAAGTATTGCAGGAGGATCGATTAGCAATTTGATTACTAATTGGCTTAATTTGATTAAGCCAAAGGATTGAGATTAAGTTTAATTAAATATAATTTAATTAAATTTAGTTTGGGCTTGATTGGATCAAGTTTAATTGATTTATTGGATAAGCCAAGTGCAAGAAAGAACTAGTCCTAGTTCAACTAGGACATGGGTCAATCCAATTTTTAATTTGATTAAAAAATTAGTTTAGATTTAAATATAATTTAATCTAATTTAATTATATTCTTAATTAGATTAATATCTAATTTAATTAGATTAGTTTACTTTTGATTTAATTTGGTTTGAGAAACTAATTTTAGATCAAGCCAAAATAAGAATCCTAGTATGACTAGCATTCAATATCTTGTGACACCTTGACCCCACCTTAACCCCATGCCATTCTTCCTTTATTTTTGACATTGAATCTCCTCTCCCCAATCTTTCACACACATCCCCTCTCCCTCTATCTCTTATTTGGAATAAGTTATGGACATTGGCTTAAGAAGGTAAGTTGTTGTGGTTTGTTTGGATTCTATGTGATAGAATCCCAACAAACTTGGATTCCTTCCCTTATGCTGCCCACACCTGATTTCTTTTCTTTGTTTTCCATGATAAAATAAGGCAATTTATGCACCAATCTCAAGTGGTCCATGGCATGGGATGAGGAGGGGTTCCCAAGCATTGGGCGCCCCAACAACCTGCCTTATATTGACCTATCTTGTCTAGGAATTTAACCTAGACAAGACTCTTCCATAACTTATTATTTAAAATAAATTTTTACTTAAATTTTTTATGAAACATAGACCTTTGAAGAGATTTTGGGTGTATGAAAATTAGAGGGAAAGAGTTCTTGGGCATTGGGTTTTCATAGACACCAATCTAGGTGTTTAGGTGAGAGAAGAAAGAAGAAAAAGAGGATCTTCTTCTACGGTTTCTTCCATACATCATTTTCCTTCCTTTTGAGATTTATTTTTGAAAGTATCTTAGATCTAAAATCTTTTCTCTTCCTTCTAATCCTTGGAGAGTCCAATTTTGAGAAGAGGAAAGTACCAGATCGATCATCAAAGAAGGATCAGCACAATACTAGCATAATGTATTGATTTTCTGCGTCAGAACTTCTAATCATGATTCGTAGGCTCATGTGGATAACTCTTAGAGACTGGATGCATGTGTAGCTCATAATATCATCCTCAAGCCTAGATCAGTAAGTTAGAATATCTAACTTACACAAGTAATAGATCTGATCTATTCTACATACCTGCATTAAATGTAATGTAGATGCATGTTGATGTGATCAACATATTTTATTTTATTTCTTATATTTAATTTTTAATTTAATATCATGTCACAATCTTATAATAGGATCTTAGATCTGGGATATTCTTTAGTTTTATAAATAAATATTAATTTATTTAAGTCTTTCACTGTCTGATCTTGAAAAGTTTTAAGATCTAGTCCTAAAATCCTAGATCTGGTTCCTTTAAATTTTGTGCACCAAAACTTTATGGTCCATGGCTGGAAAAAAGGAGAGGGCGTCCAAGAGTTGGGCACCCCAAATCTTGTCCCTTTTGGATAAGCCTTGCTAGGTATTTGATCTAGACAATGATTTGGTCCTAACTCCCTATAAAAAGAGAATTTGGGAATGAATTTTTCAAAAGTTCTAGACCTAAGAGAGAGCAATAAGGACGTGGGAAAGGTTGGGTGCAAACTTCTTTGGGCATAGGGTTTTGTGGAGACACAAATCAAGGTGTCTTGGTGAGAGAAACAAGGAAGAAGAAAGGGTTCTTCTTCTAGGGTTTTCTTGAATCTCTTCCTCCTTTTTATGAGATTTTTGAGAGGTGAATCCCTTTATAAATCTCTTTCTTCTTCTTCTAAATATTGGAGAGGCCAAGGATTGAAGAAGGAGGTTCCATATCAGCCATCGAAGAAGGATCAGTACAGTACTAGCATGCTATGCTGATTTTCTATCATCAGACTTTAGATCTTAGATCGAGATCTTATGTGGATATTCTGTAGAGGCCGGATACGTGTGTGGCTTGGAGCAATGACCTCAGCCTTGGATCAACAAGTTAAAGAATCTAACTTGCAAAGATAAAAGTGATACGATCTCATTTTTCTATCTAGATTTGATCTAGAATAGTTCTAATGTTGATGTGATCAACATCATATTTTCTTGTCTCTAAATTTTAGGTTTAATAACATGCTTAAATCATGTGATAAGATCATAGATCTAGGTCTCTTTTATGTATTACTTATGAATTAATATGATTAGTTCATCTCTTCTCCTGCATGTTTTGAAAAATTTCAAAATTTGATCATGAAATCCTAGATCTATTTTCTTCATCGATCAGATTGAAACATCTAATATGTGTAACTCGAAAGGTTCAAATCTAAGCCAGTATCATATCAATAAATTTTTATACCAATCAAAATGATCATCTAGCAATGGTACCTGACGTTCAGATAGGTCAAATTTATGCAAAGCAATATTTTAGAACCTATTTAAATATAATTACTATATAATTCATCCCTTTGATTTCTATGTTTAGGATGACTCAGAGTTAAACTATCAATCCTAGAATATTGCATCAATAATGTATTTCAAAATAATCAGCCCTATGACTCCTTACAAGGACTATCCTGGCTAAGATTTTGCTAAATTGAAACTATTATCATTCACAATGTTGCAAGCATCACCTAGCTCTGATACCAAATTGTAGACCCATGATATCGCTCAAATGCCAATCATCCTTGACATTACAAGCACCGATACCATGTTGCGGAAGCCCCTGATCTTTAGCATGGACCATAAGGAATCTGTGACGTTCTTTATGGGCAGCAAACCATAGATCCTCCACCTGGATCTGTGATGGGGTGCCTCTCTCTTTAGGCTTGAGAGAGATGCCCCCATCTCTAGGGCTTCTTCAAGAATTCTGAGGTGGCAACTCTAGAGAAAAGAGAAGAAGAGAGAATTAAGGGAGAAAAGATCTATATTGATTCAACATTTTTTTTAAAAATCCTAATACAACCTATGTATTTACACATAGCCATTAGGTCCGACCAAAAACTCTCCTGGCTAACTTAATATATGAAAACATTCACCGAGCCCATGTACACTCATATCTCCCATGCTCTCATCCTCTGGATCTAGACCTAATCTATACATGAGTTAGCCCCATTAAGACCTCTTGAATCAATCCTTAAAATCCCTAGGATCAACCCAGACCCTAGTCCAAAATAGACCCTCACATAACTCTACCAGTGTACTGAGCTGGCTCAGTCTCAGCATTGAGTCGGCTAAGTTCCACTGGGTCGACTCAGTTTGAAACTGAGCTGACCTAGTTTTGTGCCGTGCCAGCAGTTTTGAATGCTCAGCTCTCTATTTTGCCTGTGCTCTGAGACTTAGCCGACCCAATTTTGGACTGAGCCGGCTAACCTATAGAAAATCTTCTTTCTACAGTCTTGATTCTCCAACTTTGATTTCTTGCTTCACCTTGTATCCTAGGTCTTCGAAGCACCAACCAAGTCCTAAAATCTTCGGAGCCATCACTGTGACTCCTCTCGTGACTTTTCAAGGCTTGGGAGCACCATCAATCCTCATAATCTCCATCTTGGTGCCCCATGCCTTGGCAAATCCCTCGACAATGCCCTCCTGCATGATCCCACTATCCCTGTGCACTCGACAGCACCTGTGCAAACATCGCCTTCGCCAATCCTCTTCAGCTGTTGTGCACCTTTGAGGTCTTTGGGACGATCGCCTCCACCACTAAAGACTTGTGCTTGCTTCTTGGCACCACCCTAGAATTGTAGGATCCCTTCTGCTTAATAGCTACATCACTTTCTTTAAACTTTCTTAGAGAACCTACAGCATTTCTACACTAGCACATGCTGTACTACCTGACATGATCTCCGCAAAGCTACACCTGGCCACCTGCACATGCCGCGCCACCTAGAACTGTGCATCACTAGCACTCTAAACTCCTGCCAAATTTTTTCTCCACTTGTGAAGCCACCACTGTGGAGCTCCATCTATATCCGAAGTCCACCTAATGCTACAGAAGTTGACTCTATGCCCGAGTCCCTCGAGGCCAACCACTCAATACTGTACTGCTGAGCCTACCGCTGCACCTCGAACACCGTCGCTACGCCTTTGAACCCTCCATGCTCTGTGGCCCTCTTCGAAGCTATCTCGGATAGCTCCATAACCCGTGGGCACCTTTGAAACCCAAGAGCTCCTCCAACTCTTCTAAATTCAGTAACTGAACCCTAGAAAATTTCATCCTAGTCTTTCTCTTCTGCTCCTATAACAGCCATCGCTTCAGTTGTGCTCGGAGAACCATCCTCCACCTGAATCGTGACTCTTCCTAGTACCCCTGTAGAAGAAACCTGATCCATGATACTTCTAGCTGCTTGATGCCCCTGATGCTCCCTAAGACCTCCTAGCTCTCTCTGAGTCCTACATCCAATCTTCTTGTGATGCCCCTGACACCATCTGCTAAGATACACTCCTTGATTGTTGCACCATCGAGCCTCTCTCAGTCTTTGTGCCTCCAAGGAAGCACTCCTACAGCACTCTAGCATTCTCTGACTCATCTCTGTGCTGCTCTACAGTCGTCTAGCCCTAACCTGCTAGATCTCCATGGATCATCCATCTCCATCATTCCTAAGGCTCTACAAATCCATGCTCTGGTCGAACTGCTGAATACATCTCCAACTACTTTCCTGCCTTTCCATCATCGAAGGATGTATAGTCGCTTCTTCAGCCTTCCTTCGATCATTATCCCTTGAAAAATCTCTCTTCAACAGCTCCACACTACCCATCTTCCTAGAGAACCTTGGTGCTCTCTACTGAGATACCTTCCTCAGCTGCTGCATCACCGAGCCTTTCTCAGCCCTACATCTTCAGAAAAATGCTACTACAGCACTCTAGCACTTCCTGCCTATCACATAACCATCATACACCCCAGCTTTTCCACCAAGATTGATCAACAAATCATGCACCCAATCCTTCCACCCTAAGAAAATTCCTTTCTGTTAATCCTCTCAATCACCACCATCAACTCGCTGCTCCTGGTTGGCCAAACCACAGCAATAATAAGGTAGATTTGAGACATACCATGGAATCCTTGAAGGGAAAATTCTGATTTCTCGGATCAGATTCGTTCAGATCTGATCGAATCAAGAGAGATATTTCAAAAATTACTCTCATGCATCCAGATCAGATCTAAGATATTTCAGATCTAATTTTATAGATCTAATGAATAAAAATAAAAATAAATTAAATTTAATTTAATTATACCTTAATATTGGATAATCTGATTATCCTTTGATGATCCTGCTGATTATCTGAGATTCTGAATCTTGCCATGCAAGCGCCTGACCTCTATCGGTATCCACTCGGACTGGATCTGGAGATCTTCTCCTTTTTTATCACCTCTCCAAAAATAAAATCTGGATCTGATTTGGAGGATCTTCAAAATTTCTTCTGAAGATCAGCAGTGGTCCTCTTGCAGCAGTGCTGCCTTCTTCCTTTCTCGTCAGCTTTTCTCCTGCCTGGATTGCACCAAATTGGAGCCCAACTTCCTTTGGGCATGGAGAGGAGAGAGGGGATCAGAAGATGGTGGCATGGAGGAGGGAGAGGGGCAGCCTTGGAGCATGGCTAAGAGGAAACTCTCTGAAAGTTGGGTGCAGATAGGGTCTTATTTATAGACCCTGTTGCGCCATGCAGTGCCACATTCATTCCCGATCCAATCATGTTGCCTTCGTGCAAATCAGATCTAAATCTGATTAGTGGGATGACATCACTTGACCCAATTAGATGAGAGCCCCACTAATTCATCCTTAGATGGTGTCTAAGACTGGTCAAAGTCTATAGATAAGGGTCACCTAAGTAGAATCCAAGAAAGCAACTTAGGAGTCCCATCCATATGGGACTCCAGGCATCCCTATCCATGGGCGCATGCCTCCCTAGGCGTGTGCCTCCTCCTTTCTAATTTTCAGTAAGGAGGATAAGCCCCTATCTACTCTCCAATAAGTGCATGACACATGGGCAGATGTCCAAGGGTCAAAGGTCAACATTTGACCAAAGTCAAAGGATAAAAATTAGCAGGTGATGAAAAATGGCAGGTGTTGTCTCAAAAATTTATCTTACAAAATAAGACAACCCTTTTCTGACCTGAACAAGGCTCCAGTCAGACCAAGTGAAGGCCTCTGATTGAGCACAAACTCCTTTGGCTCAGTCAGAGATAAACTTATTTATGATAGTAAAAGAAGAACGTTAGGTTCAATCGAGTGCTAGCACGATTTTCTTGAACCTAATTGAATCTCATTCAGATCAATTGAACTGGATCAGTTCAATTGATGATCATCTAGATTCAAACCCTTGTTTGTGTGATCCAGTTAGGTTCAGTTCTGTATGGTAATGGGATATGTCATGATCTCTATCATCGACATCATCGAAACTCCTTTCGATGGATCAGAACTCTTCTGATTCGACAGCTAGAATGATCGATCATCTAAATCATTCTAATTGCTCCCAAAATCCACCAGTGACACCTAGCAGTATATGGTGGCAACCCATCAGAGCTGAATGCATGAACCTCTTGGTGCAGCTACCTGTGTGATTAAGTTCTTCTATCTTGAGCCCCGATCAGATTAGGGTTAAGGTGAACTCGTCAAACCCTAGTTTCTATCATATGATGTAATCATTCGATTCAAGTCCGATGTGAAAATCTTAAATAGAAACTCTTTCTATTATTTCACTCTGCCATGGCCATGGGCTTCTGGACTTGATTCTCATGATCATCATAGGGCTGCTCCTCTACCACCGAGGTAGATAGATTCCCATCTTGATGCAATCCAGTTCCTACAATGAACATGCTATAGCCAACATACACCTCAGGATTCCAAATGGCTAGGAGATCGAGTTATGGTGTAGTCAAACTATAACACCCTCAAGGTGAACTGTCCGATGCACCTCAGGTCAAAGAACCAGACACACCACTGCAGCATCGAGTCAGTCATTGACGAGAAGGTAGACTTCCTAATGACTACTCGAGGTGGTCACGCTCAGTGCCCTCATTCTCTAACGAGTACCTATACTCTCGCTCCGGTGTCTCCACACCATAGACTCAAGACTCATCTACTAAAGAGAAGCGATTGTACACCAACCTTCCGGATCAATCACCATCCTCGTGATGATCCTATGGTCGGGAGCATTTTATGAGTTAATAATGATTATTCATGTCTTAAATTTTCAACTCTTGAAAATATGAATTATCATTACCATTAACTCAAAGGATGTATCACAGACACTAAATACACATATGTGATAGAAAATAACCCATTTTATTGATTATAGTCAAAATTATAATTTTGCCCCTAGAAGTGTATTACAAGTGTCAGCCAATTCTGGCTTCTAGGGCACATATATCTAACAATCTCCCACTTGTCCTAAAGCCAATTGGCTACAAGTCTAAGTCCCATCTTCTCAAGGTGGGCTTCGAATTTTTGTTGTCCCAACGGCTTTGTAAGTGGGTCTGCCGCATTGTCTGCGGAGTTGACTCTCTTGACCTCGACGTAACCCTTCTCGAGGTAATCGCGGATGAGGTGGTATCGCCGCTCAATGTGCTTGGACTTCTTGGTGAGACCTCGGCTCCTTAGCAAGGGCTATGGCGCCATTGTTGTCGCAGTACAGAGGAATGGCATCTGATGGCATTACTTCGATTTCTGTCGCAAACTTCTTGTACCAGAATGCTTCCTTCGCAGCCTCTGATGCAGCGATATATTCTGCTTCCATGGTGGAATCTGCTATCATGGTTTGCTTGGAACTCTTCCAGCTGACAGCACCACCATTGCACACAAACAGACTCCCAGATGTCGACTTTCGATCATCTATATCGGACATGAAATCCGAGTCTGTGTATCCCTGGACTTGGAGTTCTCCGTTACCAAAGACCAACATCATATCCTTAGTTCTTCTCAAGTACTTAAGGATACATTTCACAGAAGTCCAGTGTTCTTCACCTGGATTTGACTGATATCTGCTTGTGACACTCACAGCATGGGCTATATCAGGTCGTGTACATAGCATGGCATACATGAGGCTCCCTATTGCAGAAGCATAAGGGATCTTGCTCATGCATTCTATTTCCTCAGGTGTGCTAGGGCACATCTTCTTGGAAAGATGAATACCATGTCTGAAGGGTATTAATCCCCTCTTAGAGTTTTCCATACTAAACCTCTTTAGTACTTCCTCTATGTACATCTTCTGTGAAAGTCCTAGCATCCTATTCGGTCTATCCCTATAGACCTTAATTCCTAGAATAAAGGATGCTTCACCTAGGTCTTTCATGGAGAATTCCTTGGACAACCATATTTTGACTATCGTCATCATGGGAATATCATTCCCAATAAGGAGGATGTCATCCACGTACAATACGAGGAAGACAACAGCGCTCCCACTGACCTTTTTGAAGACACATGGTTCCTCTTCATTTTTGATGAAATCCAAACATTTTGATCACATCATTGAAATGAGTGTTCCAGCTCCGAGATGCTTGCTTAAGTCCATATATGGACCTTTGCAGCTTGCAAACCTTGTGATCAGTATCACTGGATGTGAAACCTAGCGGCTGTTCCATATAGATATCTTCCTCAAGATATCCATTTAAGAATGCCATTTTCACGTCCATTTGCCATATTTCATAATCGAAATAGGCTGCAATGGCAAGCAATGTGCGGATGGATTTTAGCATAGCCACTGGGGAAAAAGGTATCCTGATAGTCAATGCCTTCGCATTGACTATAACCTTTTGCCACTAGTCTAGCCTTGAATGTCTCCACATTTCCCATCTGCACCAATCTTTCTCTTGAAGATCCATTTACACCCAATAGGTACTATACCTTCTGGTGGATCTACCAAGGTCCAGACTTGGTTTGAGTGCATCGAGTCAATTTCTGACTGCATTGCCTCTAGCCATTTCTCGGAGTCGATATCTGATATCGCCTCGTTGTAGGTTTTGGGATCATCACCATGAGCACCATTACCTACGAGGAACATTTTCTCTACTTCCTCTGAAATAATACCTAAGTATCTTTCAGGGGGATGGAAAACTCTTTCCGATCTACGAGGTGGAGGAGGTAGTGTTCTTATTGGCTCAACCTGATTTGGTTCCAATTGGTCCTTAGCTCGTTGTACTTGTGAGACTTTCTCATCAAGCTTAATCTGCTTTCCAATGCCGCTATCTTGAATAAACTATTTTTCAAGAAAGATGGCATGTCGACTCACAATCACATTGTGGTCTTCTGGAATGTAGAAATAGTATCCTAATGACTCTTTAGGATATCCTATGAATCGAGCTCTGAAGGACCTAAACTCTAACTTGTCCGCTTGTTGTCTTTTGACATGAGCCGGACAACCCCAAATTCTGAGATGACTCAGACTTGGTTTCTTACCATGCCATATCTCATACGGTGTGGTAGGAACGGTCTTTAGAGGGAACCCTATTCAGTAGATAAATTGAAGTTAACAATGAATGTCCCCAAAGAAAATCAGGAAGGTCTGTGAAGCTCATCATGGATCGGACCATATCCAATAGAGTCCGATTTCTCCATTCTGAAACCCCATTGAGTTGAGGTGTTCCTGGTGGAGTCCATTGAGAGACTATGCCATTTTTCTTGAGATAGTCTAGGAATTTTCGGCTAAGGTATTCACCTCCTCGATCTGATCGAAGAACCTTAATGGATTTTTCAGTTTATTTTTCTACTTCATGTCTGAATTCTTTGAACTTTTCAAAAGCTTCAGACTTGTGTCTCATAAGATACACATACCCATACCTAGACAGATCATCGATAAAGGTAATGAAGTAGACAAAATTGCCTCTAGCCGGCACATCAAATGGGCCGCACACATCAGTATGTACTAGGGCAAGGAGATCTGTGGCCCTTTCCCCATGTCCTACAAAAGGGAGTTTGGTCATTTTGCCTTGAAGACAAGATTCACAAGTTGGATATGACTCGAAAGTCAATGGACTCAATAGCCCATTTTTCTCCAATTTGTTGATCCTATCTTCTGCTATATGACCTAATCTCAGGTGCCATAGATATCTATCATTTGGACTATCCCTAGGTCGTTTGGCATTCACGTTTTGCTCGATAGTTAGAATAGGTACATCAATATGTAGCTGATAAAGACCATTAATAAGGAAACCATTTGCAATTTTATTTCTTTCATAAAGAATGTTACAATGGTCCTTAAAGAAGGTAATCACATAGCCTTCTAGTGCTAAGCATGAAACAGAAATCAAATTCCTGCTAGCTGCAGGCACATAATAACAGTCTTTCAAAACTAAGTCTAAACCAGATGGTAATCGAAGAGGGTATGTTCCCACCGCCACTGCAGCAACTCTTGCTCCATTACCGATGCGTAGGATCATGTCTCCATCCCTCAGCCTCCTGCTATCCTCAAGACCCTGCATGGAAGTGCACAGATGAGCACTAGAACCAGAGTCAAGCACCCAACTGGATGCAGAAGAAATCATAAGGTTAGACTCAATAACGAGCATACCTCCAGAAGGACCTTCCTTCTTGTTCTTCAGGGTGGCCAGGTAAGTAGGGCAGTTCCGCTTCCAGTGGCCATCGCTGTTGCAATGGAAATACTTTTCCTTTGACATCGGCCTTCTTCTTCGGCTCTGCCTTCTTCTTCTTTCCTCCTTCCACCTTTTGCTTTTTCACAGACTTCTTTTTCTTTCCATAAGACTTTCTTTTGGAAGAAGTCCATTCCATAGCAAGAACTGAGCCTTTAGAACCTTTCATAGAAAGCTCAGTGATGACCAGCATGTTCATTAATTCGGCCAAGAAATTTTGAAGTTTATGCATGTGGTAATTCATGATGAATTGCCCATATGCATCAGTCAAGGATTGCAGAATAATATCATTCTGCAGATCCAAGTCTAACTTCACACCGAGCTTCTCAAGCTCTTCCATGTCCTTGATCATCATCAGACAGTGATCTTGGACTGACTGCCCATCACGCATCTTAGCCTTAAAAAGTCATTTCGTGACTTGATACTTGGCTGCGCGACTCTGTTCACCAAACATCTCCTGCAGGTGAGCCAACATTTGGCGAGCAGTCCCGATATCTTCATGTTGGCGCTGGAGCTCATCAGACATCGAGCCCAACATGTAATATCTGGCCTTATTATCTTCGTCGTCCAATTTGACTAACTCGAGGTGGTCATTGCTCAATGCTCTCAGTTCTCTAACGAGTCCTATTACTCTCATCCGGTGTCTCTATTACCATAGACTCAAGACTCATCTACTATAAAGAAGCGATTGTACACTAACCTTCTACATCAATCACCTCCTCATGATGATCCTACGGTCAAGAGCATTTTATGAGTTAATAAATGAAAAATTCATCTTCCTAAATTTTTAACTCTTGAAAATATGAATTATCATTTATCATTAACTCAAGGGATGTATCACAGCACTAAAATACACATTTATTGATAGGAAATAACTCATTTTATTTATTTATAAGTTAAAATTTATAATTTTGCCCCTAAAAGTGTATTCTACAAGTATCAAGCCAATTCTGGCTTCTAGGGCACACATATCTAACAAAACTCTTACTTGACCTAAAGCCAATTGACTTACAAATCTAAATCTCATCTTCTCAAGGTGGGCTTCGATCTTCTACTAGTCCAACGGCTTTGTTAAGCGAGTCTGCCGCATTGTCTGCGGAGTCGACTCTCTTAACCTTGATGTATCCCTTCTTGAGGGTAATCACAAATGAGGTGGTTATTGCCGCTCGATATACTTGGATTTTTGGTGAGACCTCAACTCCTTAGCAAGGGCATTGGCATCATTGTTGTTGCAGTACAGAGAAATGGCATCTAATGGCATCACTTCCGAATCCTGTCTGTAGTAGACTTCTTGTACTAGAAGGCCTCCTTTGCAGGTTCTATGCAGTGATGTATTCTACTTTCATGGTAGAATCTACTATCACTGTCTGCTCTTGAACATTTTTTAGCTGACAACTCTACCATTGCATACAAACAGACTTCTAGATGTCGACTTTCAATCATCTATATTGAACATAAAATTTGAGTCTATTATACCCCTAGACTTGGAGTTCTTCATTATCAAAGACCAACAACATATCCTTAGTTTCTTTCTTAAAGTACTTAAGAATACATTTCATAGAAGTCCAGTGTTCTTCACCTAGATTCGACTTTGAATCTGCTTGTGACACTCACAGCATGGGCTATATCAGTTCGTGTACATAAACATAGTTACATGAGCTCCCTATTACTGAAGCATAAGGATCTTGCTCATGCATTTTATTTACTCAGGTGTGCTAGGGACATCTTCCTTGGAAAGATGAATGCCATGTCTGAGGGTACCAAACCCCTCTTAGAGTTTTCCATGCTAAACTTCTTTTAGCACTTCTTCTATGTACATTCTTTTGTGAAAGTTCTAGCATCCTATTCGGTCTATCTCTATAGACCTTAATTTTCTTGGAATAAAAGTTTGTTTCTCCTAGGTCTTTCATGGAGAATTAATTTAGCTAACCATATTTTTCTATGGTTCAACATTGGGAATATCATTCCCAATAAGGAGGATGTCATCTACATACAATACGAGGAAGACAACAGACGCTTCCACTGGACTTTTTAAGACACATGGCTCCTCTTCGTTTCTTGATGAAATCAAATAATTTGATCACATCATTAAAGATGAGTGTTTCAGCTCTGAGATGCTTGCTTAAGTCCATAATATGGACCTTTGCAGCTTGCATACCTTGTGATCATCATCACTGCGATGTGAAACCTAGCGGTTGTTCCATATAAGATATCTTCTTCAAGATATCCATTTAGGGAATATCATTTTCACATCCATTTGCCATATTTTATAATCGAAATAGGCTGCAACAGCAAGCAAGTGTGAACTCTAGCATTCTCTGACTCATCTCTGTGCTGCTCTACAGTCGTCTAGCCCTAACCTGCTAGATCTCCATGGATCATCCATCTCCATCATTCCTAAGGCTCTACAAATCCATGCTCTGGTCGAACTGCTGAATACATCTCCAACTACTTTCCTGCCTTTCCATCATCGAAGGATGTATAGTCGCTTCTTCAGCCTTCCTTCGATCATTATCCCTTGAAAAATCTCTCTTCAACAGCTCCACACTACCCATCTTCCTAGAGAACCTTGGTGCTCTCTACTGAGATACCTTCCTCAGCTGCTGCATCACCGAGCCTTTCTCAGCCCTACATCTTCAGAAAAATGCTACTACAGCACTCTAGCACTTCCTGCCTATCACATAACCATCATACACCCCAGCTTTTCCACCAAGATTGATCAACAAATCATGCACCCAATCCTTCCACCCTAAGAAAATTCCTTTCTGTTAATCCTCTCAATCACCACCATCAACTCGCTGCTCCTGGTTGGCCAAACCACAGCAATAATAAGGTAGATTTGAGACATACCATGGAATCCTTGAAGGGAAAATTCTGATTTCTCGGATCAGATTCGTTCAGATCTGATCGAATCAAGAGAGATATTTCAAAAATTACTCTCATGCATCCAGATCAGATCTAAGATATTTCAGATCTAATTTTATAGATCTAATGAATAAAAATAAAAATAAATTAAATTTAATTTAATTATACCTTAATATTGGATAATCTGATTATCCTTTGATGATCCTGCTGATTATCTGAGATTCTGAATCTTGCCATGCAAGCGCCTGACCTCTATCGGTATCCACTCGGACTGGATCTGGAGATCTTCTCCTTTTTTATCACCTCTCCAAAAATAAAATCTGGATCTGATTTGGAGGATCTTCAAAATTTCTTCTGAAGATCAGCAGTGGTCTCTGCAGCAGTGCTGCCTTCTTCCTTTCTCGTCAGCTTTTTCCTGCCTGGATTGCACCAAATTGGAGCCCAACTTCCTTTGGGCATGGAGAGGAGAGAGGGGATCAGAAGATGGTGTGGAGGAGGGAGAGGGGCAGCCTTGGAGCATGGCTAAGAGGAAACTCTCTGAAAGTTGGGTGCAGATAGGGTTTATTTATAGACCCTGTTGCGCCATGCAGTGCCACATCATCCCGATCAATCATGTTGCTTCGTGCAATCAGATTTAAATCTGATTAGTGGGATGACATCACTTGACCCAATTAGATGAGAGCCCCACTAATTCATCCTTAGATGGTGTCTAAGACTGGTCAAAGTCTATAGATAAGGGTCACCTAAGTAGAATCCAAGAAGCAACTTAGAGTCCCATCCATATGGGACTCCAGGCATCCCTATCCATGGGCGCATGCCTCCCTAGGCGTGTGCCTCCTCCTTTCTAATTTTCAGTAAGGAGATAAGCCCCTATCTACTCTCCAATAAGTGCATGACACATGGGCAGATGTCCAAGGGTCAAAGGTCAACATTTGACCAAATCAAAGGATAAAAATTAGCAGGTGATGAAAAATGGCAGGTGTTGTCTCAAATTTATCTCATAAATTAAGATAACCCTTTTCTAACCTGAATAAGCTTCAGTCAAACCAAGTAAAGGTACTTGAGTGAGCACAAACTGATTTGGCTTAGTTGAGAAAATTTTTAATGATAATAAAAGAAGACGTTAGGTTCAATCGTGTGCTAGCACGATTTTCTTGAACCTAATTGAATCTAATTTAAATCAATTAAACTGGATTAGTCCAATTGATGATATCTAGATCTAAATTCTTGTTTGTGTGATCCAGTTAGATTTAGTTCTGTATGGTAATGGGATATATCATGATCTTCATCATTGATATCATCAAAACTCCTTTCGATGGATCAAAACTCTTCTGATTCAGACAACTAGAATGATCGATCATCTAAATCATTCTAATTACTTCCAAAATCCACCAGTGACACCTAGCAGTATATGGTGGCAACCCATCAAAACTGAAGATGAACCTCTCTGTGCAACTACTTGTGTGATTAAGTTCTTCTATCTTGAGCCCCGATCAGATTAGGGTTAAGGTAAACTAGTCAAACCCTAATTTCTATCATATGATTTAATCATTCGATTTAAGTCCGATGTGAAAATCTTAATAGAAACTCTTTCTATTATTTCACTTTGCCATAGCCATGGGCTTATAGACTTGATTCTCATGATCATCATAGGGCTGCTCCTCATCCACCGAGGTAGATAGATTTTCTCTTGGTGCAATCCAATTCCTACAATGAACATGCTATAGCCAACATACACCTCAAGATTTCAAATGGCTAGGAGATCGAGTCATGGTGTAGTCAAACTATAACACCCTCAAGGTGAACTGTCGATGCACCTCAGATCAAAGAACCAGATACACCACTGTAGCTTCGAATCAATCATCGATGAGAAGGTAGACTTTCTTATGACTACTCGAGGTGGTCATGCTCAATGCTCTCATTCTCTAACGAGTACCTATACTCTCACTCCGGTGTCTCTATACCATAGACTCAAGACTCATCTACTATAAAGAAGCGATTGTACACTAACCTTCTACATCAATCACCATCCTCATGATGATCCTACGGTCAAGAGCATTTTATGAGTTAATAAATGAAAATTCATGTCCTAAATTTTTAACTCTTGAAAATATGAATTATCATTATCATTAACTCAAGGGATGTATCACAGGCACTAAATACACATTTATGATAGAAAATAACTCATTTTATTATTTATAGTTAAAATTATAATTTTGCCCCTAAAAGTGTATTACAAGTATCAGCCAATTCTGGCTTCTAGGGCACACATATCTAACAAACTCTTACTTGACCTAAAGCCAATTGACTACAAATCTAAATCTCATCTTCTCAAGGTGGGCTTCGATCTTCTACTAGTCCAACGGCTTTGTAAGCGAGTCTGCCGCATTGTCTGCGGAGTCGACTCTCTTAACCTTGATGTATCCCTTCTTGAGGTAATCACAAATGAGGTGGTATTGCCGCTCGATATACTTGGATTTTTGGTGAGACCTCAACTCCTTAGCAAGGGCTATGGCATCATTGTTGTTGCAGTACAGAGGAATGGCATCTAATGGCATCACTCCGATCTCTGTAGTAGACTTCTTGTACTAGAAGGCCTCCTTTGCAGGTTCTGATGCAGTGATGTATTCTACTTTCATGGTAGAATCTACTATCACTGTCTGCTTTGAACATTTTTAGCTGACAACTCTACCATTGCATACAAACAGACTTCTAGATGTCGACTTTCAATCATCTATATTGAACATAAAATTTGAGTCTATATACCCCTAGACTTGGAGTTCTTCATTATCAAAGACCAACAACATATCCTTAGTTCTTCTTAAGTACTTAAGAATACATTTCATAGAAGTCCAGTGTTCTTCACCTAGATTCGACTGATATCTGCTTGTGACACTCACAGCATGGGCTATATCAGTTCGTGTACATAACATAGCTTACATGAGGCTCCCTATTACTGAAGCATAAGGGATCTTGCTCATGCATTTTATTTACTCAGGTGTGCTAGGGCACATCTTCTTGGAAAGATGAATGCCATGTCTGAAGGGTACCAAACCCCTCTTAGAGTTTTCCATGCTAAACTTCTTTAGCACTTCTTCTATGTACATCTTTTGTGAAAGTTCTAGCATCCTATTCGGTCTATCTCTATAGACCTTAATTTCTTGAATAAAAGTTGTTTCTCCTAGGTCTTTCATGGAGAATAATTTAGCTAACCATATTTTTACTATGGTCAACATGGGAATATCATTCCCAATAAGGAGGATGTCATCTACATACAATACGAGGAAGACAACAGCGCTTCCACGGACCTTTTTAAAGACACATGGCTCCTCTTCGTTCTTGATGAAATCAAATAATTTGATCACATCATTAAAATGAGTGTTTCAGCTCTGAGATGCTTGCTTAAGTCCATATATGGACCTTTGCAGCTTGCATACCTTGTGATCATCATCACTGGATGTGAAACCTAGCGGTTGTTCCATATAGATATCTTCTTCAAGATATCCATTTAGGAATATCATTTTCACATCCATTTGCCATATTTCATAATCGAAATAGGCTGCAACAGCAAGCAATGTGTGAATGGATTTTAGCATAGCTACTGGCGAAAAGGTATCCTGATAGTCAATGCCTTCGCGTTGACTATAACCTTTTGCCACTAATCTAGCTTTGAATGTCTCCACATTTCCATCTGCACCAATCTTTCTCTTGATAGATCCATTTACACCCAATAGGTACTATACCTTCTGGTGGATCTACCAAGGTCCAAACTTGGTTTGAGTGCATCGAGTCAATTTCTGACTTCATTGCCTCTAACCATTTCTTGAAGTCGATATCTGATATCACCTCGTTATAGGTTTTGGGATCATCACCATGAACCCCATTACCTACTGAGGAACATTTTCTCTACTTCCTCTGAAATAGTACCTAAGTACCTCTCAGGAGGACGGAAAACTCTTTTCGATCTACGAGGTGGAGGAGGTAGTGATTGGATTGGCTTAACCTGATTTGGTTCCATTTGGTCCTTAGCTCGTTGCTCTTGTGAGACTTTCTCATCGAGCTTGATCTGCTTTCCAATGCCGCTATCTTGAATAAACTATTTTTCAAGAAAGATGGCATGTCGACTCACAATCACATTATGATCTTCTGGAATGTAGAAATAATATCCTAATGACTCTTTAGGATATCCTATGAATCGAGCTCTAAAGGACCTAAAGTCTAACTTGTCCGCTTGTTGTCTTTTGACATGAGCCGGACAATCCCCAAATTCTGAGATGACTCAGACTTGGTTTCTTACCATGCCATATCTCATACGGTGTGGTAGGAACGGTTTTAGAAGGAAATCCTATTCAGTAAGTATATTGTAGTTAACAAATAGTGTCCCCAAAGAAAATCAAAAAGGTCTGTGAAGCTCATCATGGATCGGACCATATCTAATAGGGTCCGGTTCCTTCGTTCTGAAATCCTATTGAGTTGAGGTGTTCTTCAGGTGGAGTCCATTGAGAGACTATGCCATTTTTCTTGAGATAGTCTAGGAATTTTCAACTAAGGTATTCACCTCCTCGATCTGATCGAAGAACCTTAATGGATTTTTCTAGTTTGCTTTTCTACTTCATGTCTGAATTCCTTGAACTTTTCAAAAGCTTCAGACTTGTGTCTCATAAGATACACATACCCATACCTAGATAAATCATCGGTAAAGGTTAATGAAGTAGACAAAGTTGCCTCTAGCCGGCACATCAAATGGGCCGCAGTATGTACTAAGGGCAAGAAGATCCATGGCCCTTTCCCCATGTCCTACAAAAGGGAGCTTTAGTCATTTTGCCTTGAAGACAAGATTCACAAATTGGATATGACTCAAAAGTCAATGGACTCAATAGCCCAGTTTTCTCCAATTTGTTAACCCTATCTTCTGCTATATGATCTAGTCTTAGGTGCCATAGATACCTATCGTTTGGACTATCCCTAGGTCAATTCATGGTATTCATATTTTGCTCGATTTTAAAAATAGATACATCAACATATAACTGATAAAGACCATTAATAAGAAAACTACTTGCAATTTTATTTCTATTATAAAGAATGTTATAATGGTCCTTAAGAAAACTAATTACATAGCCTTCAATGCAAAGCAAGAAATAGAAATCAAATTTCTACTTGCTGTAGGCATATAATAACAGTCTTTTAATACTAAGTCTAAACCAAATGGTAGTTGAAGAGGGTATGTTCCCATTGCCACAGTAGCAACTCTTGCTCCATTTTCAACGTGCAGGATCATCTCACCATCCCTCAGTCTTCCTGCTATCCTCAAGACCCTGCATGGAAGTGCATAAATGAGCACTAGAACCAGAGTCAAGCATCCAACTGAATATAGAAGAAACTATAAGGTTAGAGTCAATAACGAGCATACCTCCAGAAGGACCTGTCTCCTTCTTATTCTTCAAGGTGGCTAGGTATGTAGGATAGTTTCGCTTTTAGTGGCCATCATTGTTGCAATGGAAATACTTTTCTTTGTCAGCGGCCTTCTTCTTCAGCTCTGTCTTTTTCTTCTTTCCTTCTTCCACCTTCTACTTTTTCACAGACTTCTTCTTCTTTCCAAAAGACTTTCTCTTGGAAGAAGTCCAGTTCCATAGCAAGCACTGAGCCTTTAGAACCTTTCATAGAAAGCTCAGCGGTAACCAGCATGTTCATAAGTTCGGCCAAGGAATTTTGAAGTTTATGCATATGGTAGTTCATGATGAACTGCCCATATGCATCAGTCAAGGATTGCAGAATTATGTCATTCTGCAGATCCAAGTCTAACTTCACTCCAAGCTTCTCAAGCTCTTCCAAGTCCTTGATCATCATCAGACAATGATCTTGGACTGACTGCCCATCACGCATCTTAGCCTTGAATAGTCATTTAGTGACTTGATACTTGGCTGCGTGACTCTATTCACCAAACATCTCTTGTAGGTGAGCCAACATTTGGCGAGCAGTCTTGATATCTTCATGTTGGCACTGAAGTTCATCAGACATCGAGCCCAACATGTAATATCTAGCCTTGTTATCTTCGTTCGTCCACTTATCTAGAGATGCTCTCTACTCAGCGGATGGACAGACTGATAAGGTGGGAGGATCCTGGTCTAATACATGAGTTAACTTCTTAGAACTTAAAATAATTTTAAAGTTTCGGAGCCAATTCTTGTAATTGGGTCCGGTCAATCTATAGGTGTCCATGATTCATGTTAGTGGATTGGATGCAGACATTTTCTTATAGAGAGTCAAAGTTTTTAGTTAGATTTTATAATTAAGACTTAACCAATTTATTTAAAAATTTTATTTTTAAATAAATTAGCTCCCACTATTTTCTCGGATCCCTACAGTTCCTCTGTAGAGATGCAAAAATCTTCATGATTAATGATTTTTAGTGGGTGGTGCAGTCCCACCAACTGACTCATCACCTCACCTAATAGTTATTGGTGATGGGTTAGCCAATGAGTGAACAACTCTTGTTCAATGATTCTCTAATCATGGTGCACCCAAACTTGGTCTCTAATTCATGAATCTCACCGTGCCTGGAATATTGATCCACTCCTTAGTTAAGCCAGACCCACCATTTGCACAGATTGGATTCCTAATTGAGTCTCTCACCGTATCTAGAATATTGAGCCCAATCCATCCTCCAGCCCATAGCATTCAATGCCTAATAGACATGGTTGCATCTTTTTGGTGCAACTGAACTGCTGTAACTAGTCGAGAACAATCAACCCCAGGAAGGGCTCACACATCTACAATGGTGGAAGACCTTAGACTTAATCTTTTCTTAGGGAGATTTGATTTAGGTCTTATTAAACTAGACTTGACATAGTCATAACCATTATGACTAACCTAGTGGCATGGGTTAGCTCGGATTATTGACCACCTCAGATCAGAACTGAGTCAACAAATATGGCCAGGTAAGTGAGACCGGTGGAAGGGATATGCCATTAACTCGATAAGAATGCATTCGAGTTGAGTAGCTCCCAATTAAAAATTAGTTAGTCGATCGTATCTGCCAAACTTACCTTAGACACCAAATTGTTGAGCAGAATCAATCAGGTTAGCCTACAATCCAGACTCTAACCACTGAGCCTAATTAGGTCTTAGCTTGATCGATCACTCACGTGACTCGATCTTGACCCAGACTTAATCCTATTAGGCTGGTCAATTTAAGCACTCGTTGATCCCATCTAACCAACTCTTGATTCGATTTGATCAACCGCTTAGACCTAATTGAGCTACCCAAGCCCGAACCCAATATTATGAATATATCTTAGATCTAAAATTCTCAATTTTAGATCTAATTAATATTTCATAATCTTAATTCTTAATTAAGTTTAGGGTTCATAAATAAAACATGTAAATAAAATCCTAGAATTTCAGGATCTAGGTTTTTGCAGAAAGTAAGTTCTTGATTTCTGATTAAGGACGAACACGTAGCACCCCTACACATCATAAGAACACCCCATCGAATGGGAGGAGAGGGCTTTAAACTCTACTTTATTCTTATGATCGGACGGCCAAGAGGGAACGCCTTAATCAGAAATATAAATCTACAAAATTAGTTAGATCTACATCATATATCTCATATATAAAAATTGATCTAACTTAATACATGTTTTGCATACATCTCATGTATCATATCATGCATATTTTTTAGATCTAAATTATCTCATAATTATCTAAAAAATTAGATTTAAATTTGATCACATCAAATTAAATTCTAATCTAGATAATTATGTAGAACTATTCTACAACTAGTCTAAACATGCATCTATCATATCTCATATGATCTAAAAATTAAATAATTTTATTTTTTATTTTTTAGATCTTATTATAATATTTATAATCATTCAAAAAAAATAAATAGATCTAAAATTATAATTTAATCAAAAAAATCATGATCATGCAAGACTATGTATAGAACTATTCTATTTTACAACTAGTCATGCATATTGATAGAACTTAGATCTAGATTATTTAATTTTAACTTTTTTGATTTTAGATCTAATCATATCTCATGTGACATCTAAAATTACCTAATTTTTAAATTAAAAATAAATAAAAATTAGATCTAAATAATTTAGAGAACCTGGCTTTGATACCAGTTGAAGGAGAAATCTTGATTTTTTGTATCAGGTTCGTTTAGATCTGATCGGATCAAGAGAGATATTTTAAAAATTACTCTTATGCATCCAGATCAGATCTAAAATATTTTAGACCTAATTTTATAGATCTAATAAATAAAAATAAAAATAAATTAAATTTAATTTAATTATACCTTAATGTTGGGTAATCTGATTATCCTTTGATGATCCTGCTGATTGCCTGAGATTCTAGATCTAGCCACACAAGCGCCTGGCCTCTATCAGTATCCACTTAGACTGGATCTAGAGATCTTCTCCTTCTTTATTACCTTTTCAAAAATTAGATCTGGATCTGATTTGGAGGATCTTCAAAACTTCTTCTGAAGATCAGCAGTCGTCTCTGTAGTAGTGCTGCCTTCTTCCTTTCTCATCAGCTTTTTCTTGCCTAGATCGCACCAAACTGGAGCCCAACTTCCTTTGGGCATGGAGAGGAGAGAGGGTATTAGAAGATGGCATGGAGGAGGGAGAGGGGCAGCCTTGGGGCATGGCTAAGAGGAAACTCTCTGAAAGTTGGGCGCAGATAGGGTTTATTTATAGACCCTACTGCGCCATGCAGTGCCACATCATCCCGGCCAATCGCATTGCTTTGTGCAATTAGATCTAAATCTGATTGATGGGAAGATATCACCTGATCCAATCAGATGAGAGCCCCACTGATTCATCCTTAGATGACACCTAAGACTGGTCAAAGTCTATGGGTAAGGGTCACCTAAGTAGAATCCAAGAAGCAATCTAGAGTTCCATCCGTATAGGACTCCAGGCATCCCTATCCTTGGGTGCATGCCTTCCTAGGCATGTGCCCCCTCTTTTCCAATTTTCAGTAAGGGATAAGCCCCTATCTACTCTCCAATAAGTGCATGACATATGGGCAGATGTTCAAAGATCAAAGGTCAATGTTTGACCAAAGTCAAAGGATAAGAATTAGCAGGTGACAAAAAATGATAGGTGTTGTCTCAAATTTATCTCATAAATTAAGATAACCCTTTTTTGATCTAGACAAGCTCCAGTTAGATCAAGTAAAGGTACTTGAGTGAGCACAAACTCATTTGGCTTAGTCGAGACAACTTTTAACGATAATAAAAGGAGAACGTTAGGTTCAATCGTGTGTTAGCATGATTTTCTTGAACCTAATTGAATCTAATTCAAATCAATTGAACTAAGTCCAATTGATGATATCCAGATCTAAACCATTATTTGTATGACCTAATTAGATTTAGTTCTGTATGGTAATGGGATATGTCGTGATCTCCATCATCGACATCATCGAAACTCCTTTCGATGGATCAGAACTCTTTTGATTCAGACAACTAGAATGATCGATCACATAAATCATTCTAATTGCTCCTAAAATCCACCAGTGACACCTAGCAGTATATGGTGCCAATCCATCAAAACTAAAAATGAATCTCTCGGTGTAGCTACTTATGTGATTAAGTTCTTCTATCTTGAGCTCCAATCGGATTAGGGTTAAGGTAAACTCATCAAACCCCAATTTTTATCATATGATTTAATCATTCGATTCAAGTCCGATGTGAAAACCTTAATAAAATCTCTTTCTATTATTTCACTCTACCATGGCCATGGGCTTATGGACTTGATTCTCATGATCGTCATAGGACTGCTCCTCATCCATCGAGGTAGATAGATTCTTTTTTGGTGCAATCTAATTCCTACAATGAACATGCTATAGCCAACATACACCTCAGGATTCCAAATGGCTAAGAGATCGAGTCATGGTGTAGTCAAACTATAACACCCTCAAGATGAACTATTGATGCACCTTAGGTCAAAGAACTAGACACATCACTGCAGCTTCGAGTCAGTCATCGATGAGAAGGTAAACTTCCTTATGACTGCTCGAGGTGGTCACGCTCAGTGCCCTCATTCTCTAACGAGTACCTGTACTCTTGCTCCAATGTCTCTACACCGTAGACTCAAGACTCATCTACTACGAAGAAGTGATTATACACTAACCTTCTAAATTAATCATCATCCTCATGATGATCCTATGGTCAGGAGCATTTTATGAGTTAATAAATGAAAATTCATGTCTTAAATTTTCAACTCTTAAAAATATAAATTATCATTATCATTAACTTAAGGAATGTATCACAGACACTAAATACACATTTATGATAGAAAATAACCCATTTTAATATTTATAATCAAAATTATAATTTTATCCCTAGAAGTATATTACAAGTGTCAGCCAATTCTGGCTTCTAGGGCACACATATCTAACAACCTTGTGTAGATTTTTGATTTCACCTTTTATGACTTCTCCTTTTCTTCCATGCACCATCAAGCTCTGAAACCTGATTTTGATACCATATTATCATGCACAATGTTCCGAGCATCACCTAGCTCTAATACCAAATTTTAGACCCATGATATCGCTCGAACACTAATCATCCTTGACATCACAAGCACCAATACCATGTTGTAGAAGCTCCTGATCTTTAGCATGGATCTGAAGGAACCTATGACATTTTTTATGGGCAACAGACCATAGATCCTCCACCTGGATCTATGATAGGGTGCCTCCCTCCTTGGGCTTGAGGGCGACGTCCTCTTCTTTAGGGCTTCTTCAAGAACCCTAGGACAGCAACTCTAGGGAGAAGAGAAGAAGAGAGAATTGAGGAAGAAAAGATCTATGTTGATTTCACCTTTTTTTAAAAAAAAAAAATCTTAATACTACCCATCTATTTATACATAGCCATTAGGTCCAACCAAAAACTTCCCTAGCTAACCCAGTACATGAAAATACTTACTGATTCTATGTACACCCATGTCTCTCATGCTCTCATCCTCTAGATCTAGACCCAACCCATACATGAGTTAGCTCTCTTAAGACCTCTTGAATCAGGCCTTAAGACCCCTAGGATCAACCCAGACCTTAGCCCAAAATAGATCCTTGTATACCTCTGCCCACACACTGAGCTGGCTCAATCTCAGCACTAAGCCGACTAAGTTCCACTAGATCGACTCAGTCTAAAACTGAGTTGGCCCAATTCTGTGCCATGCCAGCAATCTCGAATGCTCAACTTTCTATTTTGCCTGTGCTCTGAGACTTAGCCGACCTAGTTTTCGACTGAGTCGGCTAACCTATAGAAAATCTTCTTTCTACAATCTTGATTCCTCGACTTTGATTTCTTGCTTCATCTTGTGTCCCAAGTCTTTGAAGCACCAACCAATCCTCTAGAATCTCCAGAGCCATCATCGTGACTCCTTCCGTGGCCTCTCAAGACTTGGGAGCACCATCAATCCTCACAAAAATACAATTGAATATAGCTCATGAAACTAGGAATGGTTAATCCCATCTTGACTCACTCACCGACTTCACGAGTACTTAACTATGCTTAGAAGCCTTCCATCACTGAATTAAAAATTTAAATAGTCTGGTACTAAAGCATAGTGAGTTACTTACAAGTCACCATGATAATCTCAAGTTGGAGGGACACTTATACCCATATCCCATCGAAGCAAATCTTGATAGTAGAATGCTCCAGAATTGGTCATGTTCGATAAAAATGTATCCCTATATCTCACCTGTATGCCATACCAGTGTTTCCATACTCCTTGGTTAAGAGGATAACTAATCCATATGGCACACAATGACCTACACTCGATAAACATTATCATCCAGGATAATAACATATCATTTTGTCATAAACATATTTAAGGACTAAACGATAAATCCTCTCTTTATCGAATCTAAATAGTTCTAAAAACTTCATCACAACACAAGGGTTCATAAAAGAAAGATATACACTTGTGATGAAAAAGCCAAAATAAATTTTTTATTCATTATAAAATATATATATTTATGAATATAGCTTAACCATCAACAGATTGACGATTGGCTTTAGGACATAATTTTCAATAGCTCTTACTTGTCCTAAAGTTACTTGGTGCAGTATCTTATACCCATCTTCGACTTGTGATAATCGAACTCCTTTACTCAAGGGCTTTAGTGAATAGGTCAGCCAGATTCTTCTTTTTGTCGATCTTTTGAAGGTTGATATCACTTCAATCCATGATCTCCTAGATAAGATGATGGCAGCTTAGAATATGCTTCATCTGCTAATGTACTTTTAGTTTCTTTGTCTGAGCAATGGCTTCAGTGCTATCATAGTGGTGCAGGACTAGACTATCAAAGGATGATGCCACTTCGAGCATGGTGATAAATTTTCTCAACCATCATTTTCTTCATAGCATCAAATGCTGTGATATACTCTACCTCGCAAACTAAGTCAACCATAGTGTGCTTCTTGAAACTCTTTCAGTAGACAGTTCTACCATTAAGGATAAATATATAACCTAATACACTTTTGCTATCATCATGGTTAGATTGAAAATTAGAGTCAGTAAATCTCAAAAGTTTTAAATCTGATTTACCATAAACTAGCCATTGGTCTTTAGTATTTTTCAAATACTTAAGGATAGTTTTTACCACCTTCCAATGGTTCTTTCCTAAATTAGATTAGTATCTACTCAGTACTCCTAGTGAATATGCTACATCTGATCTTGTATATGTTATGGCGTATATAATAGAATCTACTACCGAGGCATATGGTATTCTACTCATACGCTTTCTCATGAGATGTTATCAGATAATCTCTCTTTGAGAGAGAAATTTCATGGACTATTGAAAAATAGCCCTTTTAGAAATTCTCCAGACTGAACTACTTTAGCACAGTATCTATGTATGTAGATTAGAATAATTCAAGCAACCTTTTAGATCTATCACTATAGATCTTCATCCTTAGGATGTAGGATACTTCTCCCAAATACTTCATGGAGAACTGCAATGATAGCCAAACCTTTATTCCCTATAATGTAAGGACGTCATTCTCAATTAAAAAAATATCATCCATGTATAATACAAAAAATACCGCCACTGAACCATTTACCTACTTGTATATGCAGCGCTCTTTTCTATTCTTAATGAAGCCATACATTTAGATCATCTTATCAAAATGTATGTTCCAACTTGGAGTTGCTTGCTTCAATCCATAAATGGATCTCTAAAGCTTACACACCTTGAACTCGTCTGTGGATATAAATCCTTCAGCTTGTATCATATATACCTCTTCTTCTAGCTCTCCATTTAGAAAAGTTATCTTCACATCCATCTGCCAAATTTCATAATCCAGATGGACAGCAATTACAAGCATAATTCGAATGAATTTAAGCATTGCCATAAGAAAAAATGTCTTATCATAGTTAATACTATAACATTGATGATATCCGTTGGCAATCAGATGGGTCTTATAGATCTCCACTTTTCCATCTATGCCCCTCTTTCTTTTGAAGATCCACTTATACCCAATGAGTTTAACCCCTGTAGGTGGGTCAATTAATGTCCATACATCATTGACTTTCATGCACTCCATTTTGGATTTCATGGCTTCAAACTATTTTTTAGAATAAGATCTTTGCATTGCATCTATGTAGGTGATTGGATTCTTACCATTCTAATCAAGTTCAATAAGATCACCATCCCAAATCAAGATACCATAGTACTATCCGGCTAATGTGGTACAATACCAAATCGCCTTACGTGTGTAGGTATATTGGGCTTCAAGTTTGATCTGATCAAATCTAATTCAAGTTTAGCTAATTGTATTGGTTTTTCTACCAATCAAATTTCCTCAAGTTCAACTTTACAAGCACTAGTTCCTTCTTTAAGGAACTCTTTTTCAAAAAGAATCCCTATTATTGATGAACACCTTTTGTTCTTTAGCATGGTAGAAGTGGTAACCCCTAGTTTCCTTGAGGTATCCTATAAATATACACTTATCAGACCAGGGTCTAAGTTTATCTATATGCAAATGTTTGATATATGCCAGACAATCCCAAATCCAAAGGTGAGAGAGTGTAGGCCTACGTCCAGTCTATATCTTATATGGAGTCTTTATAACAGATTTACTCGGAACATTTGTCAATATAAAATAGGAAGTCTTATGAGCATAACCCCAAAATGAAACATGCAAGCTAGCAAACCTCATCATGGATCGAACCATGTTTAACAAAGTTCAATTCCTCCTTTCCAATATACCATTATACTATGGTGTCCCTGGAGAAGTCTATTTTGAGAGAATCCTATTCTCTCCTAGATATATCAAGAACTCACTGGATAGGTATTCACCTTCACAATTTGATCGAAGAATTTTAATACTTTTTTCAGTTTGTTATTTTTTTACTTTATTACAGAATCATTTGAATATTTCAAATTATTCAGACTTATGTTTCATAAGATAGATGTACCCATACCTAGATAGGTCATTAGTAAACATAATAAAATAGTGATATCTACCTCTAGCACTAGTATTCATAGGTCCACATACTTTACTATGTATGAGAGTTAGAACTTCATTGGCTCTTTCATCTTTTTTAATAAAAAATGACTTTGTCATCTTTATAAGAAGATAGGACTCATAGGTCGGCAATGATTCATAATCATTAATATCAAGAATTTTTTCTTTGGCTAATCTATTTATCCTATTCTTGTTAATATGACTAAGCCTACAATGCCAAAGGTAAGGATCCATGACATTATCTAACTTATGGTGTTTATTAGATATGTACATTACACTCATAGGTTATGATAAAATATATGTAACACCCCACCTCAACTACTAAGGCTACAGTGGTTGAGCTGGGCTTAATTAGCATTTTGTGTCTCGATTCATAAAGTACTATTAAACTCAGTTTAACTACCAACATCTTGCTTCAAGAATGATTTAATTTAAACTTTCATTAATCAACTCAAACCTTTTTAAATAACTCCTAGATTATCTATAAAGGATCAATTCACTAGAGATTAGAAGATCTGAAACCAGCAACCAAAGATTTCTAACCAGAAGGAGGCAGCAGCCCTGATGAATAGACGTCAAGAGATAGGTGGCAAATCCAGAGAGAGGAATAGGGTTTCAGGAAGAAAAAGGGATTTTTATAATCTCTTGTCAAAAACATTACATATACAAAATATATATAAACACCCTGAGTTAATATGACTCAGTCCTAAAAAACTTTCCTAAGCTAATTCATATAAGAAAGCACTCATCCAAGCCCAACTCTTGCATGCTCTCATCCCTAGGACTAAAGAACCAATCGTATACATAAATTAGCCACCTTAAGATCTTTCAACTCAGGTCTTAAGATCCCTTGGATTAGTTCCAATCCAAGATCAAACAAAGAAAACCTACGCTCATCTATCCACCTATCCGAGCTGGCTCGACGAACACTCGAGTCAGCTCGATCGCCTATCAAGCCATAGATTTTTGAATACACATTCTTTATTTGTCTGAGAGAGCTAGCTTGATTTTGGCCTGAGCCAGATCGATCTCATCTTGAGCCGGCTCAACCTGTATCCGAGCCAGCCTGTCAATGTATCAGCCCTCCTCCTCAGTTGATACAACTCCAGCCGATCCAAGCCTCCAGAATCCACCACTTTGACTCCTTCATGATCTCCCAAGCCTTAGGAGAACCATTCTTACTCTTTCAATCTCCACCTTGGTGCTCCAAGGCTTGGGACAGCTCCTTCCTATCCATCAAATGCATCAGTGCAACACATCTATGAAAGTTGTCCCACGAAAGAATCTTTGTTAGTGCATCAGCTGGATTCTCCTTAGTATGAACCTTTACCAGCTCCACCTCACCATCCTTCATGAGCTCTCTGATCCGATGGTACCTGATGTCGATGTGCTTTGTCCTTGTATGGCAGACTGAATTTTGAGCAAGTAACAGTGCACTCTGGCTGTCGCAGTGCATCTTAATGACCTTCTAAGCAAGACCCATCTCTAACACTAATTTTTTTAGCCATAAAGCCTCTTTTGCAGCTTTTGTAATACTGACATACTCCACCTCAGTGGTAGATAAGGCCGTGATGGGCTACAAGCATGATCTCCATGAAATGAGACCTCCATTCGAGCAAAACATGAACCCTATCGTTAAACGCCGGGTGTCCACATCTCCACCAAAATCCACATCCATGAACCCTTCTATCAGCCCTTGAGTCTTCTTGGACATGTTGGAGCAATCCTTGACACCAACCAGCTATCCATAGATGATACCTACTCTAATTGTACCACCAAATACCTAAAGATGTTCTTTAATGCTCGCTAGTGCTCCCTGCTAGGTTGCGCCACGAATCTACTCACCTGACTCACTGCATGGGCTATGTCTAGCCTACAACACACCATGATGTACATCAAACTTTCCATACTAGTAGTGTATGGGACTCTCTCCATATTTAGAACCTCCTCCTCAGTTTGTGGTGACATAGTCTTCAAAAGTCTAATATTACCAGTAAGTGGCAGCGCTGCCGATTTGGCTTTTTTCATTCCAATTTTTTCTAAAATCTTTCAAATGTAACCATCCTGGGATAAATGTAGCACCTTCTTATCCTGATCTCTAAAAATTTCTATGCCTAAGATCTTCCTCGTAGGTCCAAAATCCTTCATCTCGAACTCCTGAGATAATGCAGCCTTCAGATCTTGCACAACTTTCTTACTCTTGCATGCTATCAGCATATCATCTACATACAAGAGTAAAAACATCCTAGACCCATCCTCTAGATATTAAACATACACACAAGGATCAAATTCATACGTAGAGAGATCGATGCTCCTCATGAAGGTATCGAAGTGCTTGTACCACTATCTCGACGACTGCTTCAGTCCGTACAGTGACTTCTATAGCAAACATACCTTCTCTTTTATTCTAGGCTCTTTGAACCCTGGTGGCTACTGCATATAGATGCTCTCCTCTAAATGTCCATGGAGAAATGCTATCTTAACGTCCATCTGCTCCAACTCCAAGTTTTGAGCTGCAATGATGCTCAGTAGCATCCTGATAGACGTATGCCTAACAACCGGAGAGAAAACTTTACTATAGTGAATTGCTTCCTTTTGTGAGTACCCTTTGGCCACCAATCTTTCTTTGTACCTAATACCTCCCTGCTCTGAAGGCCCCTCTTTGCATTGAAAAATTCATTTGCATCCAATGGCTTTCTTCCCCTGTGGCAGCTGCACCAAACACCACATCTCATTCTTTTGGAGAGATCGCATTTTCTCAGTCATAGCTTGAACCCACCTATCTCTGTCATGGCTCTCTACTGCCTCCTCATAGGTGTAGGGATCTCCATTCACTATCACCAGGGTGTATGACACTGAATCTCCAAAGCCATATCGATCTAGCTATCGCACATTCCTCTTTGGCTTGTGTAGTGCAACGTCGATATTGGTCCTTGATCTAGCTCGCTCTTGCTAGTCTTCCTAGCTTCTGACCCCTATTTCAATCCTCTCTACTTATGCAAACTCTTTTGAAGAATCCTCCACCTAAAACTCAAGTCCTCTCAGTGCACCTGCAAGTGACAAAATAGAACAAGAGATTAATTATCCAACACTATCTTGCTGGACCATTTGCTGCTCCTGCTGTCCTTCCATGCCACCTCGCCTATGTAGAACTAAGTTTCCATTAAAGGCCATATCCCTACTGATGATGACCTTTTTCTCCAAGGGATTCCATAGTCGGTGTCCCTTAACACCCCATGGATATCCCAAGAACACCATCTTCTTTGCCTTGGTGTCTAATTTGCTCCGCTCACCAGCACCGATGTGCGTAAATACCATGCACCCAAATATCCTTAGATGGTTCAGGTTTATACTCCTTCTAGATCATTTTTCCTATGGAATTTCTCCATCTAACCTAGTGTGAGGTGACCTATTCACTAGTTAGTAGGCTGCATCCACTGAATCTACCCAGAACACCTTAGAAAGCCCTGCCTGTAGCCTCATGCATCTTGTTTTCTCCATAAGGGTCCTGTTCATTCTCTCAGCCACCGCATTTTGCTGAGGAGTCTTCTTCACCAAGAAGTATTTTTTGATGCCACACTTCTTACAAAATACTTGAAACTCCTTGTTGGTGTACTTTCCACCGTTGTCAAACTGCAAATACTTCACACTTCTATCATGTTCCTTCTCCATCTCGACTTTCCAAATTTTGAATTTGGTGAAGACCTCTAATTTCTCTCTCATAAAGTAGACCCAAACTTTTCTTGAGAAATCATCTATCAGGGTTATGAAGTATCTTGCTTTATTTCTGGCTAAAACCAAAGCCGGTCCCCACACATCTGTGTGAACTAGATCCAATGGGGCTACCATGCGGGCTGTGCTGACCACAAACTGAACTCTCCTTTATTTTTCTATCTGGCATGGCTCACAAAGCTTAAAAACTCCTCCATCCAGATCAGAGATCAGTCCCTTTTTGCTCAGCTCCTTCAGCTCTCTATCTTTCATGTGGCCCAGATGATAATGCCAGAAACAATAAGCATCCTGCTGATCCTGCATTGCTACAGCTATATCGGTTCCTCCGGTCACCACAAATCCCTCCATCTTGTAGAGGTTATTTTTTAGCCTTCTACCCCTCATCACTATCATGGATCCATTGGAGATATTCAATACTCCACTCCTGGCATGACTGCTAAAGCTATAGCCGCTCTGCTCTAGGTAGTCCAAAGACACAAGATTCTGCTTTAGCTTTAGGATATGCTTCACATTCGTGAGGGTCCGCACCATCCCATCAAACATCTTCACCATAATTATCCTAATACTAGCAACCTTACAAGGGTGATCATCCCTAAGTGTCACACTTCCCCCATTGATCTTAGTGTATATAGAAAAGCAAGACCGATTTAGGTGTAGTGATGCGAACAAGTTGAATCCAAGGTCCAAACTTTTGTGCTTTGCCTATGACCATCCAACACCACCAAAAGGTCATCCGCCACCTCCTGATCAGCAATTGTACTCAAAAAATTTGATCCTCAATTTTCTTTCTTTTGATTCTTCAACTACGGACAATCATGACGAAAATGTCCGATCTCGTTACACTTATAACACTTTACTTATTTTCTACCTTTCTAGGACTTTGATCGCCCCCTTGATTTTTCTCTTACCCTTCCTCTTCTAGATCTCCCCTACAGTCAAACCCTCCTAGGGAATGCCATCCTTGATCATATTCTCTCTCTGCTCATTTGTGCATAGTATCGAGATAATGTCTTGATAGTATAGTGTATCTTTCCCATAGAGTAGTGTCATGACCAGTGGATCAAAGGAAGGGGGCAGTAAATAATGTAATAGCAATGATTTGTCTTCCTCCTCCATCTTTATCCCAACATTCAGTAATTCATTACTCACTTGATCAAACAACTGTATGTGACTAAGGATATCTCCACCTTTAACCATGCGAAGGCTATGTAGCCTCTTCTTCAACATAAGTTTGTTGCACATGTTCTTTCCTATGTAAATATCCTACAACTTTGAACAAAGTTCTTTAGGAGTTTTCTCTTCCAGCACTAAATAGAGGGCTGAGTCTACCAAACACCCTCTAATTGTAGAACATGCCCGTTTCTACATCGACATCCATTGTCAATCTGTTATCCCTTTCGGCCTATTCTCCAAAGCTTGATCTAATTCATGCTGCACAAGAAGATCCTCTACACAAACTTTTCACATAGAAAAACTTTCTTTTCCATCAAACTTCTCAAAATCTATCTTCATGCTACTTCTCATGACCGGATCTGAGTCACACAATAGCAAAATCACCAAGATAGATGAGAAATACATTGATAGGGTCTTGCTAAAACTTTAGCCTTCATAGATCTCTTGCTTCTATGATTTCCTTCTTCGACTACATGATCTGAGCTCTGATATCAGTTGTAAAGAATTGATTCACTGGAGATTAGAAGATCTGGAACCAGCAACCAAAGACTTTTAGCCAAAAGGAGGCGGCAACCCTAATGAATAGACACCAAGAGATGGGTGGCAAATCTAGAGAGAGAGGAATAGGATTTCAGGAAAAAAAGGGATTTCTATATTCTCTTGTCAAAAATATTACATATACAAAATATATATAAACATCCTGAGTCAACATGACTCAGTCCTAAAAAACTCTCTTAGGCTAACTCATAAAAGAAAGTACTCACCCAAGCCCATGTCTTGCATGCTCTCATTCCTAGGACTAAAGACTCAGCCCTATATATAAATTAGCCACCTTAAGATCTCTCAACTCAAGCCTTAAGACCCCTTGGATTAGATCCAATCCAAAACCAAATAAAGAAAACCCATGCTCATCTATCCAACTATCCGAGCTGGCTTGATGAACACTCGAGCCAGATCAAGCCATAGATTCCTGAATACATATTCTCTATTTGTCTGAGAGAGCTAGCTCAATTTTGGCCTGAGCTAGCTCAATCTCATCTCAAGCTAGCTCGACCTGTATCTGAGCCAACCCATCAGTGTATCAGCCCTTCTTCTCAATTGATACAACTCCAGCCGATCCAAGCCTCTAGGAGCCACCACCTTGACTCCTTCATGATCTCCCAAGCCTTGGGAGAACCATCTTTGCTCTTTCATTATCCAAAAGCAACACAAGATGCTATATATCATATCGAGCTTATCTATACAATACTAACAAAACATATATAACATTCTTTTTAAGTAAACATTTTTAGCATAAATTATAAACCAAGCTAGTTCTCTCTCTCTTTTTTACTTTAATTTATACAACTCATACAAATGTATATAATCATCCCTAAAACCCATCTCACAAAAAGAAGCTAACATGGCCAACCTTGTATAGTGTAAATGCTAATGGTGATGTATAAAATGCAAGTACTATACTGGACTATGATATTTCATGTTTGCAAGAAAAAAGAAAAGAAACACATAATAAGACTTATGTCCTAGTGCGTAAATAAGCTAGCTAATAGTGGAGAGATAAGAAATTGATTCACTTGAGATTTGTGTCTCACATACACATCAACTGCTAACAACATATTCAAGAAAGCTTTTACTTGCTAAACAAAAGAATACAACCATGTAACCAATAAAATAATATCAAGCTACTAACTACCGCCAACTACATCCCAGCGCACTCCTACCAAGGACAGTCGATACAGTCACTGTTATAGTATTAAACAAAATTATGGAGGTGCCAGCTTAATAAAATAAAACTGCTAAATATCACTGACTACACTCCAACGCATCCCTACCAAGGACAATCGATATGGCCACTACTGAATCAAATAAGACTATGGAGGTGCCAACTAGATACCACCGACTATACCCCAGTGCACCCCTACCAAGGACAGTCGATATGGCATTAATAATGATAAACCCCACTGGGCAAAATTTTACTGTGGAGATGCCAGCTGAATATTTATTTTTCATAAGCAATATCATAATTCACCAGTGACTGCTTATCATTAAAGTAACAAATAAAGATTAAGTCTAATTTTAATTTTTAGAATAGTGGTGAGTCAGATGTCGATTTTCTCGAGGATTGAAGGTAAAGTTACGTCAAATTTTAATTAAAAATAAAAAAATTTTAATTTAATTTTAAAGAAAAAATTTAAATATATAGATTAAAGAGAGTAACTTAAGAGTTTAATAAATTAAAAAAAATAATATAAAAAAGTAAATACTTAATTAATTAGAATTTTTGAATTAATAAGAATTATTCTAAAATTTTAAATCCATCTTCTGTATGGTTGTAATAATTCTTTTTAATATAAAATTTTATTATTTTTAAAAATTTAGTTATAATTATAATTTATTTTCTTAGAGTATGAATATATCTCTTGATAATGATTCATCTCTATGAAATCATAAACTATTCAATACTTTAATTCTTAAAAATTAAGAATATAGCTTTTAAAAATTATTTTTTAAAATAAATTATTAAATTAAGTATAGATTGTATTAATTGATCACAATCCATTCTAATGAATATAATTTATTTAGATCTTTAATCAATTAATAGCATGTCAAATAATCAAGATCTTATGCATAAAAAGATAAATTTTATTAAAAATTAAGCAAGAGAATATATTTGCATAAAAAGTAATTATAAAAAATTAAAAAAAATTACAACCCATGTCGAAAGATTTCATCTCCTCTCCTAGAATCTAGCTCCTTAGCCATGCATGGTTGACGATCTACTCACTCCTGGCATCTTCAGAACTCTTTTGATTGAAAGTTGGAAGAAGAAAGGAGGAGAAAAAAGAAAAAGAGAGAAGAAACTCTATTTTTCTCTATTTTTTTGGTGTAGAAGACTTGTTCTCAGGCTATGGAAGTAAGAGTGCTTAAATAGAGGAGAAAATAGAGTCTTCACAATAATTTCTGAAGTCAAAATTCGAGTCAGGATTGATTTTAAACATCCTGAAGCTTCCTAGCCATCAGATCTTGATCAAATGATCCAAAATCAACTCAAAAATCATCACGATTAGCTATTTAAACACTTGATCAAGCCTTTGGATTAATTCTAGCCGTTGGATCTCTACCTGGATGAATTTCCACCATTGGATCGCACCAAATCTCCTTTGGAATTCTTAATTAGGTTGGAATAAATATCAACCATTGGATCTCCACCAGCATCAATGTCCACCATCTGATCATGCAAAACTATAGCTATAAACTACCATGGACCTGCCATGTTGAACACCATAGCTAATCAGAAGCCGGCGCGCTAGATAAAATGATCGAAATGCCCTAATACATCGTGATAAAATTCTGTAAACCTCTTAGTCATCTAGGTTCGCCATATGGTGCACGTCAATTGGCCATGTCTATTGAGCTAGATGGTCTGCGCCTATTCCATGGACCAATTGATCGGTCCACTGTGTATCGGTCTCTTCTTTTTTTTTCTTTTCTTTTAAAATTCTGGGCTACATAACTTTTTTGTTTTAACTCCGATTTGAGTAAAATTTATTACATTGAAATCCATAAATCGAGCTCTTCATATTGATGGGCTTTTCTCCTACAAAACATCAATAAAAATATTAATTTTTTTAAATAAATATTAAATTAATATATATTTTAATATTTTTATTTATTAAATTATGATAATTATCATACCTTCCAACTTGAGTTTTACTCATCCTTAAGTAAAAAGAGAAAAATTAGAAGCATAGATCGACTCGATAAGATGTGAAAGTTTTTTCAAGTTATCTTAAAATTAGTTGATACCTAGTCAGAGATTTAAGAAATATATCATTAGATTATTAATTTCATCCCTAATAGTGGTTAAGTGAAGAACATAAAATTTTAAAGCTTTTCTTTGATCAATTTTTTATCTTTATTCTTTAAATCCTCTATCTTTAGTATGGACTAATATTTTTTTTTTTTTTAATTATAGTTAGTGCAATGTTTCAATCTCTTAAGCTTTCTATCTAACCCTTGTAGTGAGCTTTCGATCAATGACTTCTAAATTAGTTGGCTTTAGGGCACTAGATGTAGAACATCCCTCGGACTTACTAACTTGAGTAAAATGGGCTACAGGTTAAAACTAATTAAATAATAAGTTTCTTCATATTGCCTACCTTTTTTATATGAATAATATTGCTTACATAGGCAACGGGACCTGGTTACTCATAAAAAAAAAAAATTCATTTTTTTTTTCACTCATACCCCTATAAAGTAGATTCTTTAGTGAATATAGGGTAAAAAAAATTTTAGAATTATTTAAAAATTTATTTTGTTCTAGACCTAACCATTTATTGGGTTTTTTTAATAATTCGATCCTTAGTATTTGAAAAATTTTCTATACCATTAATCAATCATTGATTAAAATGCCTAGAAACTTCAAATTAATATAAAATTAGGTAATAAGACTAATTATCACCATACTTGAGGACTAAAAATTTTTTTATTTATCTTTTTCTTCAACTTAATTTTCATTATCCTCAATAGAGGAAAGAAAATAGAGTGTGATAAATAATAAAAATAACAAGAAAAGAGTTCACCTAGTTTAATTTAATTCTGGTCTCGGCTTGGGCTTTAATTGTTCTTCATCTAGCATGAATTTGTAGTTCTCCCCCCAACTTATTTCTAAAAGAAAAATAAACTAAAAAAAAAAATATTAAATGCAAAAATCTGGGTTGCCTTCTAGTAAGCGCTAAGTTTAACGTCTTCAGTCGGATCCTATGAAGGAGTTTTAGATATTATTTTGAGTACATCCTTCAAGGTTCCAAAAAGATAGGGCCAATTAGGAGGCCTTGTCATCATGGCAGAAAATCATTCATGAAATACTTTTCGACGGTTAGACTTAGCCCTAATCAATAAAGTATTTAAAGCAAGCATGTTATTCTAAAGTTTATTATTGTTATATTATTTATGATAATCAGGAAGGAATTGTGTGTGATGTGCCAAAATTGAGAGTGGTGGTTCAATTATAACCTGATCTACCATAATCTTTTTTTCGGATCTAATATATCTAGGATCAACTCTTTCTGATCTAGGGTATGGTATTTTTTTAAAATTAATTTTAAATTTGCCTCCATACATCATTTTAATATTGTAGATAAATTTTGGAGACTATCCTCAAAAGTAGTGCCAAATACAAAAAAAATATTCATAAAATTGTTATCCCTTATTTCAGTAATATCTCATCCAACGGCTTCTTTATGTGCTTTTAGAATACTTATAAATTGATCTTCCTAGGTAGGTATCATTAGTAGTGTGTTAGTAGATTCATCAGGAAGTGATTTTAATTCTAGAACAATTGGTGGTTCTAATAATGGTGCTATTGGTGGGCTAGGTGGTGGCTCAAATTTTTTAATTCAATATGGGATGGTTTTAGGATAGAGTGTATCTACTTGATCATGAAATTTTGTATTGTACCCATCATTATCAAAATCATCCACCTCATAATGGGCTAAATAGGAATTTAACAAATCCTAGGAAAGAATTATGGATGAAGCTTCCTCTAGTGTGGAATTCATCTGTGGTTCTTGGAAAGTCTTTATTAATTCCATCATCTCATCAGTTTGTTCATCCCTGTTAAAAGAAATTGGTGATTCTAGGGCACTTTGGGATGGGTCCATATATAAGTAAGGTGATAGAATTGGTTTGTCCCACATTTCTGGTTCTTTCCTATACTTTGCTGCCTCAGTAATATGATCTAAAAGAATCTTTTTAGTTATGCAGGGTTGTTCTATGACCATATTATTTTTTAGAGTTTTAATTAATTATTCAAAAAAAATTATTGGGATATTAAAATTTTTAGTCATGTATGGTCCTTCAGGATCATTCTCAGGCAGATTAGGTAACTCACTTTCACAAACGATCGTGATTAACTGCCCCAACTGTATTTCTAGACGAGCAATGGCTTGAAAATTTAAATTTATGGCTTAGTAATTAAAATTTATAAGTTGGTCCGTGTTTTGCATGAATTTATGAAGGGTAGATGAATTATCAAAAATTATTTTTATCAAAATTTCTATGCTTTTTTTCTAGAGAGTTAAGCCATTGGTCCTCTGGATTGTTCAATGGTTGATTGGTAAATTCTAACTCGTCCACTACTTGCTGAATCCCCTCCTCAAAAATTGACACATTGTTATTTGGAGAAGATTGATATTATGGGTAGGGCATATCGTACTGTGTATCCATGGAAGTGGATTTTTGCGGCACTGAAGAAATTATTAATTATGATTGCCATGAAAATTTTGGTTGAGCCCCCCAGCTTGGATTGTAGGTATTAAAGTATTGGTTATTTCCTGGTTTATAGGCTATTTGAGTTTGATCTTGATAAACATGCTCATACATATACTCAGAAAATCGATGTGGGCATTCACTTGCATAATAGATGGGGCTCGAACAAATTACACAAACTTGTTGTGCAGAAGAAAAAGATGGATATGGAGGGTTTCTATTGACATTTAGATGACCTACTCTATGAAATAAATCAATATAGAAAGCCATCTTTTATTATTATTTATTTTATTTTATTTTATTTTAAAGAATAAAGAAAAGAGATAAGGAGAGAAAATTCTAAAGATGAGAACCTGGAGGATCTTAGATCTAAAGATGATAGATGAGAGTGTTTTAATTAAGGTTTGAATTATAAAGGCAAACAAGTTAGGCAAGCATGGACTCTCTATCCTAAGATTAACCTAGATCTAGATAGCTCCTAACTGCTAAGGTCACCTTCAAGCCCTTCAGATAACGAATCAATCACTCAACTGACTAGATAAATATAAGGTTCGTGGAAGTCCCCCTATTGCTTTTTTTAGACACCAATTATCTTGGCTAGATAAGCTAATGGAATCAATTAAGTAACCACCTTCCTTTGGAATGCAGTCCTTGAACCACTTACCTAGACATCAGTCGAACTTACTAATCCTAATCCGATCCAACTCTTAGGGTTCCTTGTCCTAATGAGCTCGATTATCTTTAGCGGCCAATATCTAATTGATTTTAAGTTAAAAGGCTTTGGTCAATGTAATGTGAAGGATGGTGGTTTGTGGACTAAAGAAAGGTGATCAAATTTCCATCTTATCTTATTTAATAGGTTATGCCCTTAAAGTATATTATGAATATATAATGCAAATAAAAATAAGATATCCAAATATGTTAAAAATTAATTTTATGTTATATTTTTGGTTTCGCTAAATTAATTAAGTGTTATTAGATATCTATGAATTTTTAGGATTTATTGTTTTATCATTTTATAGGTATATTTTGATTTTTTTTGATTTATTTGATTTTGCAAAAGAAAGTAAGTTCAAGTAATTAAGTCTTAAAAAATAGAAAAAATCTAAACTATAGAAAGCAAGAAATCAGTTATGAAAGATAGTAATTAATTAAATTAAAAAGCAATAAAGATATTTTTTAATATATTTTTTTTATTTTTTAAATTAATTAAATATTTTTTGTTAATTGAAGCAACCATGTTATAGTCTCTGGCAATGGTGCTAAAAATTTGATGCTTGTCGTTTAGAGCAATAAATAAAAATTAAATCCAATCTTATAATTAATTAGGATAGTGATAAGTCGGATGTCGATTTTCTCAGAGATTGAAGGCTAAGTTGCATTCAATTTAATAAAAAATAAATTAATTTTTAAAATAAAAATTTAAATAAATAAATTAAAATGAATTAATTAATATTTAGCAAATTAAAATAAAAGAAAGTAAATTTTAATCAATTAAGGTTTTTGAAATTAAGAAAAGATAGATAGAGAAAATTATCTAGGGTTTCAGTTCTATCTTTCAATATTCAAGTTTATAATTGATTCATGCAATCTTTTCATTATCAACATGCAATCTTATAAGGTATATATTTCATTGATCAGATTCTAACATAATTTATTCTACCGAGTATGAACCATATCTAATATGATCATGACCCATCTCATAGACATAGACTATTTAGATTATGCAATCAAAGAAAATAATTTTGATTTAATTTTTATAATTCATTCTAATCTAAGCACCGATCGTATTTATCTGCAATCATAATCTATCTTTTTAGCTATAAATTATAGGAAAATTAAAGCATTAGAGTATGAATAAGAAAAGCATGAAAAAGATGAAGAAATTTGATTGTCCAATAAAAAGAAAAACATGGTTCAAATTACAAACTCTGATGATTGAAAGACTTTCCTTACTCTCCTGGACATGAGACTTCTAGCCATACATGGATTTAATCTCACTAGCTTCTGGCATATTGGAACCTCCCAAATAAAAGAAAAAGGAAAGAAAAAGAAAGAAGAAAAGAGAAGAAAAGAAGAGGAGGGAGAGAGAGAAGAAGAAGAGAGAAGAGAGCTTAAAGGGCTAATTTCCTCTCATAGGGGTTCTCTCTTGTTCTCTGGCATACAAGAGATTAAATAGATGAAAAACATAAATTTATGAGTCCTTGTCCATCTCAAATCGGAGTCCAGATCAATTTTAATCACCCAAAATAACTCTAGCCATTAGATCTTGATCAAAAGGCCTGAAATCAACTCAAAAATCCATCATATATCCTCTAAGATCATTTTTGGGCTGTTGGATTGAAGCCAGGATGATTTTCGGCCATTGGATAGCTCTCAAGAAGCCTAAGAATTCTTGTTCAAACTGAAAAATAATGTCAACCGTCGGATGACCACCGGCTGCCTTCTCAGCCATCCGTTAGTGCTCAAATTGCAGTTGTCGAATCTAAATCGAGGGATCACTCTTGGTCGCTAGATCATGCTTTTACTATACTCATGGACAACCATGGACCGAGCACAGCGTAGACCCGAACCAATCCCTGCATGCTTGGCCCAACAAAATAATGAATCTATCCCTATATGCCGCGATGAAAATTGTATAGACCTCTTAGTAGTCTAGGTTTGCCACATGGCAACCATGATTGCCTGCACCAACTGAGCTGGCCGGTCTATGCCTATTCCATGGACCGACCGGTTGGTCCACCATGCACCGATCTATATATATATATTTTTTTTTTTTATATATTTTAAATTTTTGGACTTCATAATTTTTTTATTTTAGCTTCGATTTGAGTGAAATTTATTGCGTTGGAATCCATAAATCGAGCTCTTTGCATTGGTGGACTTCTTTCCTACTAAATATCTATAAAAATATTATTTTTTATATAAATATTAAATTAATATATATTTTAATACTTTTATTTATTAAATTATGATAATTATCAACCATACTGGTTGATCACTCCTGTGGGTCACCTGGTGAAAATCAATTCAATAAAATGCTTTCTATTCAAAACTTGCCTTACTATTCTAACAGAAATATATATACACACATAACATACATACATACATACATACATACATACATACATACATACATACATACATATATATATATAACTTTCAACCGTGACAACCACTTTCATCACCAAAGTTGCAATCATATAATCAATACAACATAAGTAAAGAACAATTCACTTCCAAAGCATATCCCATTCATAGTAAAGCTTAGTAAAGAAAACACTATCATTAGATAGGAAATTTACTCATCTTAAAATGATTACCCAACCATTCTAGAGCTTGATTCACCCACAATGCATTTTGAGCCCTCTTCTTCTCCTATAAATTGGTAAATACTATTTAATATAAAATCCACATGATATCATGCTTGTATATTCTTTGCTTTTATATGCTTATTCTTAATCATACAAACTTTTGCTTTGACTTGACTTTATTTGCCCTATCTTAGGTCCAATAAAACCTTAACAAAATTTTAATCTTTCCACTATTTTTCCTCTTCATAACCCATTTTAAATTCAGCCAATATGAACTCAACTTACTTGCTGAAGTATTTCAAGAAGAGTTTCATAACATAAAGTATAAAGTACTATTTCTCTTCATATTTAAATTTTAAATTCATAACTTACTTTACTAAAACATCAAAGTTGAAAAGAATATAACCAAGGTACCCTCTGGATTCAATTTAAAAATCAAAATACTTACCTCAAGTAAGTTATGGACTACTGCCTTCAAAAACAATTTTTTTTTCTCCTTGTTCTAGCAATCTTTCTTCCTCAAATCAATTTCTCCCTAAACCTCCTTTTCTAGGCCGAATTCTCCTTGATTTTTGACTAAGAAAAGCACTTTTTCCCATGCTCTTTTCTCTCTAGATTTTCTATTTTTGCTGAAGAACTAAAACATTAACAAAGACAATCGATAGCTATTGGAAGGAAATTATTTAAGAAAATCACATGCTAGGTGTCTAACCCTCAAAAATCCAGCAAAGAGCTTCCCAAAAAGTGTTTTCTTATATTAAAAATTATCCAGCTAACCCTTTTTAAATTATTTTAAAATTTTTACTTGAAAGCTATTGGCTAAAAACCTGCTCCCAGAAATTTTCATGATTGGGGTCGATACCTTAGAGAAAAGGGTCAATATCCTAATATAGGTCAGCCCTTAGATAACCCCTTTTCTCAAATAGATCATCCCTCAAGTCGTCTCATAGGTCGACCCCTCAAGAAAAGTATTAATACCTTGCCAAAAGAGGTCGACCCCAAGGTGTACCGCCATAGATCTTCCTAAATGGCCTCTCTATTTTTTTGAGATAGTGTTGATATCTCTTGGAGCAATGTCGACCCCTTCTCCTAGGTTTCAAAAATTTTAATTTCATATTCTCTTCTTAGCTTTACTCAATACTCTCTATTAACTTTAAAATATAAATGTAAATAAGGGAATACCCCCTATTTGGAATCAATAAAAATATCAAAAAAATTAAAATTCTTAAGAATAAGATACCAAAATTTAGGTTCTAGTTCAAAATTTTCAAAATTTGAAACTTTTAAAACGTTCTTGCTTCAGAATGAATAGATTAAAGGATTTCTAAAATTTATTAAAAATCATGTTATAGCTCACCAATGCCTAATGATCAATTATCATCAATTTTGATTTCAAAAAGATACAGATCTTATATAGCCCTCCTTATAAGTGCTAGTTTCTAGACTTAGAAAGTTTTTAGGACTCGTAATATCAGATTATCATAATTTACGTTCAACTAGCTTTAACAAAATTTGGCAAAATAAATTTAATTTAAAATAATTTATAATTAAAATTAAGTAGCTCAAATATACCATAAATAAGTTACTATGCCACACATACATGAACATGAATCTTTTAATATATTATTTTGCTAGTTCGAGATATTATAATGTAAATGTTATTTTTTTATTGTCTATGTATTATTGTAATATTATTCATAATGATATCATAATAATCTTTCTTTATTGATAAATGATAACCATCTTAGGCCAAAAGACCAACAGAGATTATATTCATTAGATAAGAAGGATAATAATTACAATCATCTAAAGAAATAACATTGTTGCCCCTAGGAATGATTTTAATGATTACAAGACATTAGAGCATAACCTTAACACTAATACTTTTCAAGAATGTTAAAGTCTATTTTTTGTAGAATGAAAAAGGGTGTTAAATGAATCCATGATCAAATGAAGATACTTTGAGTTATTTGGAACTATTTTTGAAATGGTTTTGGAGTAAGAAGAATCCTCTCTCAATGCCCAAGCTGATCCATCCTTGATTCAAGCCAGCTCTAGAATGGCACAGTTATCCCTTTGGCTTGGCATGCAGTCGAGCCGGCTCAATTTGGATCCTTACCGGCTATCTCAGAAAGGCAGAAGATTAGTTTTGAAAAACTACTGATCGAGCCGACCCAATTTTCAATCGAGCTGGCTATCTCAAAATGGTAGAAGACTCATTTGAAAGTTCTGCTGATCAAGCCAGCTCGAAGCCCAATCGAACTAACTGTCTCAGATCAACAAATAATACTATTTTTGCTAATTGCCGATCAAGCCAGCCCGACACAATATCGAGCCAGCTCTCTCAAAAGGATAGAATGATACTTTGCATAGAAACTATACTCAAGCTAGCCTGAAGCATGAATCGAGCCAGCTCAATGGAATCTAACAAGCGCAATGGCTAGTTCTGCAGAAGTCTGCCTTCATCCAAAATCTTTTTTCAATGGCTAACTTCGACCTCCAATAGTGATAAATGGCCAAAATCCTTATCAAATCACCAAAAATCTTTTGAAAATGATTAAGGACAAAAGAAAAAAGAAAAATATAAAAAAAATATATAGTTTAAGATCTGTACATAACCAAAAAGAGAGAAATAGAGCACTTTGAGAAAAGTTAGTCTGAAAGAAAGTTCACCGACTCTCATTTAATACTTTCTTGATCCTTCTGAGTGCATTCAAAGAGAAAAGAGAGCATTTATTAGAAACATTCAAAGCATCCTCAAGAAGAAAAGCTACAGCGATAACTATCCAAACTGAAATAGGGTTTTATAGTGTTGTATTTACTTCTTTATCAAATTTGGTGTAAAAGTTTCAACTGGGGCCAAAATTTGAAGAGTTATTATTGTACCAAACTTAGTTTAGCTTAGGGGAGCCTTAGGTTTAAGGCTTGTAAGGGTTTTGATTGGTTGGCCTAGATAAAATTAATTGAATTTGTTTATGAGCCCGATGAGAACAAACACGCTGTAATCAGATAATTATAGTGAAAATTTCTAAAGGATCGCTAGGGGAGTGGATGTAGGTGCTAGAAGTTCACCGAACCACTATAAATCCACTATGCTTATGTGTGTGCTTCTCCTCTTGTGTATTGATCATTGCTTCTACTACTTAGTGACTTTCTATTCTGCACAGTCCTTTATTTACTATGCATATTACTCACTAAATTTGTTAAAAATTTTAATAACCCAATTCACCCCCTTTCTTGGGTTGTCTAGCTAGGCAATAAGTAGTATCAGAACTTGGTTCTCAGCTAGCATTGATCTAACCATCAAGAGATAACGATCATGACAACATAATTGGGAGGTTCACTTGCCGAAGGGCAATCCACCAACAGACCACCACTTTTCAATGGCACAAACTACACATATTGGAAGGCATGTATGAGAATCTTTATTCAAGCTCTTGATTATGATATATGGAGTGTCATAATTAATGGGCCGCACACACCTACTATTATAATCGATGGCATTAGCACACCCAAACCTAAAAAGGATTGGAGTGAGGAAGATAAGAGATCAATTTAGCTAAATGCCAAGGTTATGAATGTTTTGTATTGTGCCTTGGATGCCAACGAATTTAACCAAATCTCTACTTGCAATTCTGCAAAAGAAATTTGGGATAGACTCGAAGTCACTAATGAGGGCACAAATCAAGTTAAGAAATCTAAGATTAATATGCTAGTACACCAATATGAGCTTTTTAAAATGGAATCCATTGAATCAATCATAGAAATGTTCACTTATTTCATTGATATAACTAACCATCTAAAAAAGTCTTGGAAAGATTTATTTTAATAGTGATTTGGTAAGAAAAATCCTTAGATCTTTGCCGAAGTCATGGGAGGCAAAGGTCACTGCAATTCAAGAGACTAAAGAGATAAATAAGCTATCCTTGGAAGAGCTGATTGGATCACGATGATCCATGAAATCACTATGAAGTGGCACAATGAAGATGAAAAGATAAAGAAGCAGACCATAGCCCTCAAATCTACTACAATTGATGAAGAAGAAGATGAGCCAATAGATGAAGATGAAGAAGATAACGACATAGCACTGATTACAAGAAAGTTTAAGAAGTTTATAAGAAGAAGAAAGCAAGGCTTCAAGAAGAAATCCTTTAACAGAGGTGAAACAAGCAAGAATAAAGATAAAGAAAGGAAACTGCCTTTATGCTTTGAGTGCAAAAGACTTGAACATTTCAAGGCTGACTGCCCCAACTTAAAGAAAAGCATCAAGAAGGCCAAAAAGAAAGCAATGATTGCAACATGGAGCGACAGCGACGAATCTAGCTCTGATGAAGAATCTGAAGATATCATAAACTGGTATTTCATGGCACAAGAAAATGAGGTAAACTCTGAAATCACTCAAGAATATTCTTTTGATGAATTATAAGATGCCTTTTATGACCTAATGAAAGAATTTAGAAAGATTTCTGGTAAAAATAAAAATCTAAAAATAACATGTGATACCTTATCCAAGGAAAAAGATGAAATCCAACAAAGAAATAAGATTTTGGTAGAGAAAAATGATTCATTAAGGAAGAAAGTTCAAATACTAAAACCATTGGTTGATAAGTTCACATGTAGTTTTGAAAAATTAAAAATGATCTTAAATAACCAAAAAACTATCTATGATAAAGCTAGAATAGGTTATAATCCTAATAAGAAACAAAAGCTCTTAAAGAATCTTAACACTAAATCAACATCATCATATTTCTCTTCAAATATTGCTTGTTTCTACTGTGGTAAGATAGGACACAAAGCACATGCATGTATTTATAGTAAAACTAATGAAAATTTAGTTAAAAAAATATAGGTTCCGAAGGGAACCATGAATGCTAATCCTAAAGGACCCAAGAAAACTTGGGTATCTAAATCAGCCACTTGATTTTTTGCAGGAATGTCTTATAGCCGATAAAGTTGAAAGAGCATGGTATTTAGACAGCAGCTATTCAAGACATATGATGGGTGACAAGGATCAATTCATCACCCTTGAGAAAAAGAATGGAGGATTAGTTACTTTTGGTGATAATGAAAAAAAAAATTATTGGTATTAGTAAAATCAAACTCTCTCCCTCCACCTTTATTGAAAATGTTTTACTTGTTGATAACTTAAAGCATAATTTATTAAGCATAAGTCAATTGTGTGACAAATGATTCAAAATTATTTTTGAATCATCTCTATGCATAGTTACTAGTCCCTTTGATAATAGTATAATGTTCATTGGACATAGACGTGGAAATATCTACATTGTTGATCTTGATGAGATAACCATAAAGAGCGGCCAATGTCTTATTGCTAAAGATACAAAGATCAAAGAAACTACTTGGCTATGGCATCGTAGATTAGGTCATGCAAGCATGCACACATTATCAAAATTGGTTGCCAAAGACTTAGTCAAACTTTGAAAATGATTATGTTTGTGATGCATGTCAACTTGGTTAACAAACTAGGAAAAGTTTCAAATCCAAAAATATTGTTTCAACATCTAGACGTCTAGAATGAATTCACATAGACTTATTTGGACCTACTAGGACCTCAAGCCTAGGAGGAAAGAAATATGGACTTGTGATCATAGATGATTTTTCACGTTTTACTTAGATTCTATTTTTAACACATAAAGATGAAGCTTTTACTACTTTTTCAAAATTTTATAGAAAGATTTCAAATGAAAAGAACTTAACAATAATTAAAATCAGAAGTGATCATAGTACTGAATTTGAAAATCAAAATTTTGAAATATTTTGTAATAAAAATGGAATAGAACATAACTTTTCTGCTCCAAGAATATCTCAAAACAAAATGGTGTTGTTGAGAGAAAGAATAAAACTTTAGAAGAAATGGCTAGAACTATATTATATGAAGCAAGTCTTCCAAAATATTTTTGGGCTGAAGCCATTAACACTGCTTGTTCTATTTTGAATCGTATTTTGATCCATCCCATTCTTAAGAAAATCCCCTATGAACTTTGGAAAGATAGAAAGCCTAATATCAATTATTTTCATGTATTTGGATGCAAATGTTTTATCTTAAATAATAAAAAAGACAAACTTGGAAAATTTGATGCTAAGTCTGATGAGGGTATCTTTCTTGGATACTTAACATCAAGTAAAGCATATAGAGTTTTCAACAACTGTACTTTAGTTGTTGAAGAATCTATTCATGTTATCTTTGATGAATCTAACAACCTTTCATCAAGAAAGGAAGATGCTTTTAATGATGATGCAGGAAATTTAGAAAAAGAAGTAAAACAACTTATCTTGAAAAACAAACCAAATCATGATGAAGAAAGTGAGCCAAACAATAATGAACATGAAGAAGTATAAGAAGAAGGTATGAACCAAAAATATTCAGATCTACCCAAGGAATGGAGGTATGCACATAATGACCCTAAAGATCTTATAATTAGTGATCCATTTCAAGGTGTAAGAACTAGATCTAATTTTAGAGAACATCATGATTATCTTACATTTGTCTCTCAAATAGAACCTAAAACAATTGAAGAAGCAGAAAATGATCCAAATTGATTAATTGCCATGCAAGAGGAATTAAATCAATTTGAAAGAAATAAAGTATGGACACTAATTGATAGACCCTCTAATCATCCTATCATTGGCACTGAATTGGTATTCAGAAATAAGATTGATGAAAATGATAATATAATAAGAAATAAAGCTAGATTAGTAGCTAAAAAATATAATCAAGAAGAAAAAATAGATTTTGATGAAACTTATGCACCTGTAGCAAGATTAGAGGCTATTAGATTGCTACTTACTTTTGCTTGTTTTATAGATTTTAAGTTATACCAAATGGATGTAAAAAGTACATTCTTAAATGATTTTATTGATGAAGAGGTTTATGTAGAGCAACCACCAGGCTTTGAAAATCATAGTCTTCCAAATCATGTTTTCAAACTCAATAAAGCATTGTATGGTTTGAAACAAGCACCAAGAGCATGGTATGATAGATTAAATAAATTCCTACTCAATAATGATTTTTTTAGAGGTAGTGTAAATACTATATTATTTAAAAAAAGAGAGAAATAAGATCTACTTGTTGTTCAAATATACGTAGATGACATTATCTTTGGTTCAACTAATGAAAATCTTTGCCAAGTTAATAAAGGGCGAATTTGAAATGAGCATGATGGAGAAGCTAACATTCTTCCTAAGGCTTCAAATCAAACAAACTAAGGAAGGCATTTGTCTTTCCCAAACCAAGTATATACAAGAAGTATTAAAGAAGTTTGGAATGGAGAATGCAAAGAAAATTGGCACACCCATGAGCCCATCTTGTAAATTGGATAAAGATGAACATGGTAAGAGTATCAATCAAAAACTTTATAGAGATATAATTAGCTCTCTACTTTATTTAACTACTAGTAGACCTGATATACTTTTTAGTATTTGCATATGTGCTAGATTTCAATCTGATCCTAAGGAAACTCACATGATGGCTGTTAAAAGAATCTTAAGATATTTATTAGGTACACAAAACTTAGGACTATGGTATTCTAAGCAAACCTCAATTAATTTAATTGGTTTTTCTAATGCTGATTATGGAGGTTGTAGAATTGATAGAAAAAGTACTTCTGGTATATATTAATTTCTTGGGTTAAACTTAATCTCTTGGTTTAGCAAAAAATAAAATTCGGTAGCTTTGTCCACGGTCGAGATCGAGTATGTTGCAGTCGAAAGTTGCCGTGCTCAACTCCTTTGGATTAAGCAACAACTTAAGGATTATGGCATTGAACAAGATAAAATTTCATTAAAATGTGATAACACAAGTGCCATAAGCTTAACTAAAATCAACACTCTAGAACAAAACATATTGAAATTAGGCATCACTTTATCAAAGATCATGTTCAAAAAGGTGACATAATACTTGAATTCATTATAATTGAAAATCAATTGGCAGACATTTTAACAAAATCCTTGAATGAGGATAGATACAATATAATTAGAGGTGAACTAGGAATATGAAATCCTCTTTGAATAATTGTTATCTCTTTATCACTTTTTCTCATAAGTTGATTTAAGTTAATTATAATTGTTTGAAGATTCAAATTAATTTAAAATTCAGTTTTTCCCTCGGTTCGAGCCGGCTCGAATACACCATCGAGCTAGCTCGGCTATCAAGCTAGCCCGATTGGAAATCAAGCTTGTTCGATGGTTGGGGCCCACTCCTTTATTTAAGTTGCTCCTTTCCAAAAGCCCTATTGTTCATTCCGAGCTTGCCCCACCTCAATCTTTTTCTAGCTATTCTCCAAAAAATCTTTCGAATCGCTTTTCCTCTCAATCCACTCCTCAAACCCTCTCAAATCCGAGAAGGATGGCACCTAAATCTCACATGATAATCTCAAAGAAGCGCCACATGGAAGAACAATCGATCATTTGCTCAAAAAAGGAAGAACGATGAGCTCAGTGCCTTCTACTTCTCCAAATTGACCGTCAATGGCTTCCAGAGCCATCACCACTAGAAGAAAGGTCAGTTTCGAGTTCCTTGACCACAAAAATTTTTGGATTGGGTCATGGATTCGACAGCAAGGGTGGAAAATGATTTGCTCATTGGATATTCCCACTTATCCTCGGCTTGTGAGGGAGTTTTTTGAAAATCTAAGAATTGGTTCAAGCTCCATTTGGTCAGAAGTCAAAGGAATAGAAATAATTTTGGATCCAAGAAGATTAGGGTACTTGTTACACATGCCTCATGGTGGGATTCAAGCCCCTAGTCTAGATAATGATTGAAAATCTTAAAAGGCTCCTTGGCAGAGAAAATATTGGCCATAGGGATATACACAATGCAAATATCTTGCCAGTTGAGTTGAAGCTTCTCCATAGCCTATTGTGCCGAATTTTCTTTTCAAGGATTGAAAGATTTGATTGGCTGTCTTCAAAGGATTTAGCAGTAATTGTACATATGATGAATGGAACACCATTAAATCTACCCTTCATGATGATAGAATAGATCAAGAGCGCTGCTAGTAGATCAAAAGGAAAAGCTTGCTTGCCGTACAGAATAGTCTTCACCCACTTGTTCACTGAGACAGGTATAGACTTAGAGGGGGAAATTTCTAAATCTCTAACTCACATTGACTACTACACCATTTAAACTCTATATCAGATGAAATTTAAGAAAGAAAATGGTGTATGGATTAGAGAAAATGAAGAAGCACACCCTCACGTCTCAGAATCATCCTCTTCTTCAAATTTAGCTAGGCCTTCCTCACCGGCACCTGCTGCTCCTCCATCATCCCCTATTCCCGTACCGACACCAGGATCAGTTACTGGAGAACATCATCCAACTTCTCCTTGTGCTCCTGTAGCTTTTTTAAGTTTCTCAGTTGATAGCATTGTAGAGCAAGTTGTAGGACAAATTTTAAGAAAATTGGATGACATATTTTTTGATCTTAAACTCCAGTTCACTCAAAGTCTGGAAGAATAGAGAATTTCTTCTATGGGGCAAATCAAAATGATTAGTCAACAAATAACTAATCTATCTTAAAGACTCAAAATTTTAGAAAAAAAAGCAATGGATCTTTTAGACAGATAGAAGTACTGACTGGAGAAGTGGCAAAAATTTCTAGAAGGATTGAAGAACTTATCATCACTTAGTAGGGCGGCACAGAAATTATGATTTTAGCACTTTAGAAATTTGATAGAATATTGGGTGATCTAATCTCTCGGATTTTTCCTCCCTTATCACAGCCTAGATCTTCACCTAGCCAACCTCAATTCTCTTCTGCCAGACCCCCTTTCAGTGCTACCATTAGACCCGATACTGGCTTCCCAACCTCTCGCCCCGAACCTTTTGCAAGAGCCTAGAGCAAACCAGCTGCATCTTCCACCTCCTCTTCTAGTCCCATCATTGAATTCCCTCGGACGAGGAATAGTTGCTTTAGGTCCAAAATCTTATCTTTTTGCTATGTTTTTTTTAAATGAACTCTAATGTTGTATTGTTTGGTCATATCTTTTTGTAAACAATACAAACATATAATCAACTTCATCTTTTAATGAAAGTTTATTAGTTTCAATGTTTGTAATGTTTGTGATGATTGTATTGCTCTATTGCTTATCAATTTTAATGTTGACAAAAAGAGAGAGAAGAAATACTTGAGCATATAAACTTGAGCATATAAATTGGAACTCTATTCAATTAATTGTCCTTAATTAATTTAAAGATTATGGTGCATAAAATGCATTCACTAAGGGGGAGCTAATGTAAGTTGTTACATATCTTAACTTTGTCAAGCATCCATCCCTTCTAATGTTTGTATATTTTGATTTATCATAATTACTTGTGCATATTAAAATTTACAATATCTCTTTATATAACTCTTTAAATCCATAATATATTTTTACTTTGATATTCCTAATGTTTTGTCATCATCAAAAAGGAGAAGATTGTTGCCCCTAGAAATAATTTTGATGATTGCAAAATATTAGAGCATAACCTTAATACTAATACTTTTCAAGAATGTCAAAGTCTATTTTTTGTAGAAGAAAAAAGGGAATTAAATGAATCCATAATCAAATGAAGATCCTTTGAGTTATTTGGAACTATTTTTGAAATGGTTTTAGAGTAAGAAGAATTCTCTCTCAAAGCCCGAGCTGACCCATCCTTGATTCGAGCTAGCCCTGGCACGACACGCACTTATCCCTTAAGCTTGGCATGCAGTCGAGCTAGCTCAATTTGGATCTGAGCTGGCTATCTCAAAAAGGCAAAAGATCAATTTTGAAAAACTGCTAATCGAGCCAAGCCGACTGTCTCAGAATGATAGAAGACTCATTTGGAAGTTCTGCTGGTTGAACTAGCTCGAAGCTCCAACCAAGCTGACTATCTCAAATCAACAAAAAATACTATTTTTGTTGACTACTGATCGAGCCAGCCTGACACAAAATCAAGCTAGCTCTCTTAAAAGGATAGAACGATACTTTGCATAGAAATTATACTCGAGCTGGTCCAAAGCATGAATCGAGCCAGCTTGATGAAATCTGACAGGCGCAATGATTAGTTCTGTAGAAGTCTGCCTTCATCCAAAGTCTTTTTTCAATGGCTAACTTCGATCTCAAATAGTCATAAATGGCCAAAATCCTTGTCAAATCACTAGAAACATTTTAGAAATGATTAAAGACAAAAGAAAAAAGAAAAATACAAAAGAAAAACATAGTTTAAGATCTAGACATAACCGAAAAGGAAAAAAAAGAGCACTTTAAGAAAAGTTAGTCTAAAAGAAAGTTCACCAACTCTCATTCAATATTTTCTTGATCCTTCTAAGTAAATTCAAAGAGGAAAGAGAGCATTTATTACAAATATTCAAAGCATCCTCAAGAAGAAAAGCTACAGCGACAACTATCCAAATCGAAATAGGATTTTACAGTGTTGTATTTACTTCTTCATGAAATTTGGTGTAAAAGTTTCAGCTGTGCCTGAAACTTGAAGGGTTATTATTATACTAAACTTAGTTTAGTTTGGGGGAGCCTTAGGTTGAAGACTTGTAAAGATTTTGATTGGTTAGCCTAGATAAAATCAATTATATTTATTTGTGAGCTCGGTGAAAATAAAGATGCTGTAATCAGGTGATTACAGTAAAAATTTCCAAGGGGTTGTTTGGAGAGTGGGTGTAGGTGCTGAAAGTACACCGAACCACTATAAATCCACTATGCTTATGTGTGTACTTCTCCTCTTGTGTGTTGGTCTTTTCTTCTACTGCTTAGTGACTTTCTGTTATGCATAGTCCTTTATTTACTCTGTATATCACTCACTAAATTTGCTAAAAGTTTTAATAACCTAATTCAACCCCCCCTCTTGGATTGTCTAGCTAGGCAACAAACATTATCATTGAAAATAAGTTGAACTATTCTCAAAGCTTGAACTAGAACAAATCTTCCATCTCCAATATTTAGGAATCACTCGCTATTCTCTAGTTTTCTATTAACTTGAAGTCCTTACAATGAATTACAAATATGAATTGGACTTTCAATATCCAATATCTAGGTAGTAGTATTACAAATAGAAAAATTATAAGGTGGTATCATATAATTATCTTGCATAGCAACCATTTGCTTCTTTCTCTTGTTCAGCCTATTGAGGTCAAGAAAAATAAGATATTGAGAATAATTCTTCTTTATATGATCCTGCTTCTTATAGTAGAAACACTCAACCTAATTTTAGTCAGTCTTGGACTTTTTGTTTAGACTAGGCACAGAAACCCTAGCACGAACCTTTTCGTGCTATTGAATAATATTCAACTTTTAATACTTACTATCGAAATTGGGTCCTATAAGTACATCACTATTTAATAGTGAACGCAGCAACTATGGTTTAGCTTTAATCTGAAAAGAGAACAATGACCTATTGGTACATTTATGATTAAGTCTGAAGATTTAAATTTTAATCAAAAGATTCTTCCACTATTTTATATAAATTGGTAGCCTCTACCTCTAATTCAAAAAATTATCCTAATTTCTTAGTAGGTACAAGAATCCACACAGACTACATACGAGCTCAAGGAAAGATCTGGCCAATCCATGTGCATCTATGGGTAGGTTTTTAACCAATTATTTCTTTAAATAATTTTTTATTTTATGTTTTACCTCAGGTATCTTTTCAATAGGCTAGGGCCTCCACCGAAAGTCCCAATTAGGTCCAACCATTAATATGAACCTACTCAGTGATTCAAGCTAAGGAATGATCGGGCCTGAGGAAAGCTCTAGCCAACCCAACCATTCATTAAATAGTACATTAGAGTCATCATGTATTGAATAATAATTTTAAGATCTCGATGAACACCAGGCATAAGGCACCTCCAATGTCCATCCAGACTATTGGACCCATTATCACTTAATTTAATGGGAGGCTATGATCTAGTTATCATCATCACTATTTTATTTTAAGGATCTAATAATTTTAAAAAATTTGGTTAACTCATTTTAATAGAAGAGAGAAGATTAACTAGCTAATCACGATCCTCTCACTAACTTCACCAAGCCAGATTAATGGAGTCCAAAGATAAGCTGGTCTAGGGGTACCTAATCACTCACACTGATTTACCTAGTTGATATGGGTCAGCTTGAGTTATCAAGTGATTTGATAAAAACATAATTTTACCAAAATAGCTAGGTAACTAAGATCGGTAGGAGGGATATGCCATTAACTTAGTAAAGATCGAATCAATGCAAGTAACTCCCAATTAAAGCTAGACCACCAATCCAAACTATCGAACTTACCTTAGATACCAACTGGTTAATTAGTTTTGATTGGATCCACCTAATAGTCTGGGCTAGACTACTTAGCCAAGAATCAAGTCCATTTGGTACTTATTAAAGACATAGACTTGACCAATTATAACTATTGTAATTGATCTAGAGTATTCTTGATCTAATCTAACACTAGATTAGATTTGATTAATTACTTTAATTAAGTCTACTCTTTAATCTAACCTTAGACTTAACCTAATTAATGGATCTAATTCTCACTAACCCATTAACCCATGTGTTATGATTTTATCTTAGGATCTTTAATTCCTAATTCTAGATCCTAATTTGTGATCTTTAATTCTTAATTAAGTGTTGAGCTTATGGGTTGGGGTTCAACATTTTAAAAATAATTTTTATATTTTATAAAATATTTTTACAACCTAGTTTAATCTACTAAATAGATCGACTCATTTCAAAAGTGAATCGGCTCATTTCATAAACATCAACCAGTTGCATATTTAATTCATAAACTATGCACATAAGACAAATAAAACCAAGAATCCATTTTGGATCTAATCTAAATATATACGTAATCATAAATTTTAGATTAAAATAATTTCAAATCTACTAAACCATAAATCTATTTATATCATATCTAACATATTTATGATTAGTTTTTAGATCAACACGTACTAGGGCAATCTTTTGACTATAAGAGATAAACTTTACAGCAGGACAACCTTATAAGATCAGTCCATACGATCTAATTATTTAATTTTAGACTAAAATAATTTTAAATCTATTAAACTATAAATTTATTTAGATTATATCTAACATATTTATAATTAATTATTAGATAAGCACGTACTAGGATAACTTTTTTACTATAAGGGATAAACCTTACAGCAGGACAATCTTATAAGATCAGTCCATACTAAATATTTATTTCAGATTTAAATCTAAGATTATAATTTAGATCTAATATAAATTATGAATCTAAAATATGCCCAAATACCATGTCAATCAAACCTATGCTCCGATACCAATGATAGAAAAATTTTAAGGTTTCATACATACATTTTGAAACTTTTTCAAAATATTGCATAGCAAAAAACATGGATTAATCAAATTAATCTAATAATGCATATAAAAATACCTAAATCTTGGATCTTATGACATGATATTAAGCATGCAATAAATCTTAAAATAAATAACATACAAAGGTATTGATCACATCAATACCGGTCTAGATCTAATCTAGAATGCTATAGAAATTAGATCTCTATACCTAATCACGGGTCAAAAACCCTGCTTGCTATTTTTGTAGTTAAGAACATTGCTTAGAGCCACACAAGTCATCCGGCCTCTATAGGTTGTCCACACGAGGCTTCAATTCCGATCGAAGGTTCGATGAACAAAAATCTGCATAGCATGCTAGCACTTTACAGATCCCTCCTTGATGATTAATCTTGATATTTTTCTTCAAATCTCTTGGACCTTCCAAGGAATGAAGAATCTGAGGAGGACTTGGGAAAGAAGATCTTCCTCTCAAATCTCTCAAAGGTTTGTGGAAGAGGGAGGAAGAAAACCCTAGAGATGAAATCCTTTCTTCTCTTCTTTCTTTTCTCTCACCACGACACATAAAGGTTATGTCCAAAAGAAACCCCATGACCCAATAGAATTGGTGTCCAATAACTCATGCCTAAATAGACTATCTCATGGTGAAACTCCTGTAGAAATCCCATGCCAAATCCCTTTTTAAATAGGGAGAAAATATAGAGTTCTAGTCTAGGTCAAATACCTAGATTATGAAACTTCCAATGCAAGAAATATGGGGAACAAACTTTTGTGTGCCACCACTCTTTCCTTGAGCATGGTGAAGGAAAAAAATAGGTTTTCCTATCGCAGAATGCATCTAATCGGATCATATTTACAGCGGAATAATTTTAAAAATTTTTATGATCTGATCAGATCTGAGAGTTCTCAGATCTAATTAGATTAATCTAAAATTAGAAGTAAAATAAAAATAAAAATAATGATAATAATTATCATCTGATCGAATAAATTGTTTATCCATTGTGATGATCTGACAACTGATCCGAGGTTCTGATTGAGCCGCACATGCTCCCGACCTCTACCAGTATTCACTTAGATCAGATCTGAAAGTCTCCTTCTTTTGGATCTAATCTCCAAAGATCAAATCTGATGTCTTCCCATGGAGCCTTCAAAACAAACTCTGAAGGCTGCACGTTTGTCTCACGAACACCGTCATCTCTTGTTGTCTTTGTGCCAACAGGACTTGATCTTTGCTCGTAGGTTTTGTCCAACTCTTAGGCATGGAGAAGAGGGAGAGGATCAGATGAGAGAGGTGTGGAGATGAATATTTTGTCAGGGCTTTATCGTAGAGAAATCGGGATACACAATAGCTTGCGCAGGGCCCTATTTATAGAACTAGTCAAGAGTCCCTTCGCATATAACTTTGAACAGGTCAAAGTTTAACATGCAGAAGGACTCCTCCATGATATCCACACCCCACACCATATTTCTTCTATATTTTGTCACACAAAACTAAGAAATATGGCATGGAATAAAGGATAAGGTGAGCAGATGGCGCAAACTCTTATCTCCCTAGACATTTGAATCAAATTCAAATGCTTTGACCAGTCAAATCACATTCTCTTATCCATCAGATGCACATGCCATAAAGAGGTGTGCACTCATAAACTCCACATAAATCCCATATGGATGTGCGCCCTCAGATAAATTCTAGGAGGCACACGCCATATCTCTTCTTTCCTGCAAATTGGGTCAACTTTTGACCCTTGTTCTATTCCCATCTTATGGAATTAAAATAAAACCTTTTCAAGTCCCATTCAATGGATTTATGTCAAGTCCTAATCAAGTTAGAATAAGTCTTGATCAGATCAAGACTCGATCCAATTAGATCAAGAAAAATTCATCTAGAATTTTTTGGAGAGGCTTGTCCAAATTTCATCCCATGATTTTAGGACAAGCCCTAATATGGCAACGACAACCCTTGTCTTATTCCCATCTCATAGGATTTAGGACAAGTCTTGATTAGACCAGGATAAGGTCCAATCAGATCAAGACAAATCCCTATAGAGTTTTCGGATGAGCCTTGTCCAAATAGTTCAACAAATTTATAGGTCTTGTCCTGTTTCCATCCGATGGATTAGAACAAGCCTAGATCAGGTTAGGACAAAACTTTTTTGATCTGGACAAGTTTTAGTTAGACTAGAACAAACCTGTACAAGGCTCTTGGATAAGCCAAATCTAATTTAGCTCAGTCGAGATGATCTAGAAAGACTACAGAAGGAGAATGTTAGGCTCAATCATATGCTAGCATGATTTTCTTGAACCTAATTAGATCTAATCCAAATCAATCAAACTGAATTAGCTTAATTGATGACATCCAGATCCAAACTCTTATTTGAGTGATTCAGTTAGGTTCAGTTCTATATGATAATGGGATATATCATAATCTCCATCATCGACATCATCAAAACACCTTTCGATGGACCAGAACTCTTCCGATTCATCCAATTAGAATCGTTGATCATCAAGATAATTTTAATTGATTCCAAAATCCATCAGTGACACCAAGCAATATATGGTGGCAACCCAACAGAATCAAATAGTGAATCTCTTGATGTAGCTACTTGTGTGATTGGATTTTTCTATCATGAGCCCTAACGGGATTAGGGTTAAGATGAACTCGTCAAACCCAACACCCATCATATAAATGAATCATTCGATTCGAGTCTGATGTGAATCTCTAATAGAAACTTTTTTCTATTATTTTACACTACGATGGCCATAGATTTTAGGACTCAATCTTATGATCATCATAGGACTACTTCTCCTCTATCGAGGTTGATAGATTCCATCTTGGTGTGATCCAATTCCTACAATGAACATGCTATAGCCAACATACACCTCAGAATTTTGAATGGCTAGGAGATCGAGTTATGATGTAGTCAAACTATAACACCCTCAAGATGAACTACCGATGCACCTTAGATCAAAGAACCAAACACATGCTACAGCATCAAGCTAGTCATCGATGAGAAGGTAGGCTTTCTTGTGACTGCTCGAGGTGGTCACGCTCAGTGCCATCATTCTCTAATGAGTATCTGTACTCTCGCTTCGATATCTCCATACCATAGACTCAAGACTCATCTATCTTAAGAAAGCGATCGTACACTGATCTTCCAGATCTATCACCATCCTCATGATGATCCTACGATCAGAAGCAATTTATGAGTTAATTATAATAACACATGCCTTAAATTCTCAATAAATATATCACAGACACTTTAATACACAACGTGATTGAATAAATAATTCTTTAATTAATTTTAAATCAAAATTATAAAAATATTTCTAGAAAGTTTTTAATAAATGTCAACCAATCTGGCTTCTAGAGCACACATCTAACAAACTCCCACTTGACCTAAAGCCAATTGGCTACAAATCTAAGTCCCATCTTCTTAAGGTCGGCTTGGATCTTCTGCGGGCCTAAAGGCTTCATCAATGGGTCAACTGCATGATCTGTGAAGTTGACTCCCTTAATCTCGATGTATCCTTCTTGAGGTAATCGCAGATTAGGTGAAACCATCTTCTTGAAATTCTTCCAACTTACAGTACCAACAGTGCATAGGAACAAACTTTTAGATGTCGACTTTCGATCATCTTTATCAGATATAAGGTCTGAGTCTGCATACTTCTGGACCTAGAGTTCACCATGCTAAACCTCTTCAGTGCCTCCTCTATTAGAGAGACCCAACATCCTCTTTAGTCTATCCTTATAGACCTAAAATAAAGGATGCCTTACCTAGGTCTGTCATAGAAAATTTCTTAGATAATCATACTTTGACCTATGTCAATATGGGAATATCATTTTCAATCAGGAGGATGTCATCCACATACAATATGAGGAAGACAACAATGCTCCCATTGACCTTCTTGAACATACTTGATTTCTTCGCATTCTTGATGAAACCAAACAATTTGATTACATCAAGCATTCCTCTCCAAGATGCATGCTTGAGTCCATAGATAGATCTTTACAGCTTGTAGATCTTTGTGATCACCATCACTGGATGTGAAAATAAATGGCTATTCTATTTAAATATCTTCCTCAAGATATCAAATTATGAACTCCGTTATCACATCCATTTGCCATATTTCGTAATTGAAATATACTACAATGGCAAGCAATGTGCGGATGGTGGCCATTAATGAGAAGGTAACCTTATATCCTTTCGCCACTAGCCTAGCCTTGAATATCTCTACATTTTCATCTACACATATCTTTCTCTTGAAGATCTATTTACACCCAATAGGTACTATACCTTCAGGTGGATCTACCAAGATCCAGATTTGGTTCGAGTGCATCGAGTCAATTTCTGACTTTATCGCCTCTAACATTTCTTGGAGTCGATATCTGATATCATCTCATCATAGGTTCTGGGATCATCACCATAAACTCATTTTTCATGAGGAACATTTCCTCTACATCCTCTAAAATAGTATCTAAATACCTTCAGGAGGACAAAAAATTCTATTTGACCTACAAGGTGGAGGAGGTAGTGAATTATGGATCGGTTCAGACTAACTGGATTCTTGAGGTTCCTTGGCTCGTTGCTCTTTGGAGACTTTCTGCTCAAGTCTAATCTATCTTTCAATGCCATCATCTTGAACAAACTATTTTTCAAGTAAAATGATGTGTCAACCCATAATCATCTTATGATTTTTCAAAAGATAAAAGTAATACCCTAATAACTTTTTAGGATATCCAATAAATCGGGCTCTAAGGGACCTAGACTCTAACTTATCCACCATCAAACAATCCTAATTCTAAGATGACTCAGATTTGGCTTCTTACTATGCCATATTTCATACGGTATGGTCGGAACAGTTTTAGATGGAATCCTATTAAACTATGTCCCTAAAGAAATTCTAGAAGATCCGTGAAGCTCATCATGGATAGACCATATCTAATAGGGTCCATTTTTTTTGTTTTGAAATCTTGTTAAGTTGAGATATTTCAGACGAAGTTCATTATGAGACTATACCATTGTCCTTGAGATAGTTCAGAAATTTTTGACTAAGTTATTCACCTTCTTGATCTAATCGAAGAACCTCAATGGGCTTTCCGATTTGCTTTTCTACTTCATATCTGAATTTCTTGAACTTTTCAATGGCTTCAGACTAATGTCATATCAAGTATACATATCCATACCAAGATAGATTATCGGTAAAGATAATAAAGTAGACATAATTGCCTCTAACCGACACATCGAATGGGCCGCACACATCTATATGTACTAGGGCAAGTAGGTCTGTGGCCCTTTCCCATATCCCACAAAAGGAAGCTTGATCATTTTGCCTTAAAGACATGATTCATAAATCAGATATGACTCGAAAGTCAATAGACCCATTAGTCCAGATTTATTCAATTTGTTGATCTTGTCTTCAGCTATATGACCTAAGGTGCCACAGATACCTTTCATTAACACTATCTCTAGATCATTTTGATCCTATGGAATTTACATTTTGCTTGACAGACTCAATAACGAGCATTCCTTCAGAAGATAATTCTTCTTGCTTGTTCTTTAGGCTAGCCAGGTACGTAGGATAGTCCCACTTTCAATGGCCATCGGAGTTATAGTGGAAATACTTTTTCTTCTCCGTGGCCTTCTTCTTCGGCTCACCTTTCTATTCTCCTATTTTCTGCTTCTTCACAGACTTCTTCTTTCTAAAAGACTTTCTTTTGGAGAAAGTCTGCTCCATAGCCAAAACTGAGCCCTTTGAACCCTTCAAAGTTTGCTCAGCAGTAACCAGCATATTTATTGACTCAGCCAAGATGCATTGGAGCTTATTCATATGGAAGTTCATAATGAACTGACCATACGAATCAATCAAGAACTACAGGATCACATCAATCTGTAGTTCCTTGACCATCAAGACTTTGAGCTTCTCAAGCTCTTTAGGTCCTTGACCATTGCCAAGAAATAATCTTGGACCAACTATCCATCATACATTTGCATCTTAAAAAGTCTCTTCGAGACTTGATAACACACTGCGCAACTCAATTCACCGAACAACTTTTGCAGGTGCGTCAATATTTAGCGAGCAATCCTGATGTCTTCATGTTGGTGCTACAATTCATCTGATATTGAGCCCAATATGTGGCACCTTACTTTGTTATGATTGTCAAACCACTTCTCATGAAATGTTCTCCGATCAGTAGTCGGACAGGCTAGTAAAGGGGAGGTCCTAGTCCAATACATAGGTCAACTTTTTTGAACCCAAAACATTTTTGAAGTTCTTTAGCCAATCCTTATAAATTGGTCTAGTCAACTTGTGAGTATCTAGAATTTGGGCTAGAGGTTTTGATGCAGACATTTTCCTATAGAGAGTCAAAGTTTCTAGTTAGACTTGTAATTTGACTCAACCAATTTGTTTAGAGATTTCATTTTTAAACAAATTGGGCTCCTACTATTCTTTCGGATCCCTACACTCAATTGACAGAGATATAAAAATCTTCATGATCATTGATTTCTAGTGGATGGTGCGATCCCATCGACTAGCTCACCACTTCATCTAACAGTTATTAATGATGGGTCAACCGATGAGTGGACAACTCTTGTCCAATGTTTCTCTAAACATGATGCACCCAAACCTAGTCTCTAATTCATGAAGCTTACCATGCTCGGATTATTGCTCCACTCCTTAGTTTAGTTAAATCCACCATTTGCATAAATTGAATTTCTGATTGGATCCCTCATCGTGTCCAGAATATTGAGTCTAACCCATCCTCCAATCCATAGCATCCAATGCCTAATATACATGGTTGCATCTTCCTAGTGCAACTGAACCACTGTATCCAGTTGAGAACAATCAACCCCGAAAAGGGCCCGCACATCTACAATAATGGAAGACCTAGGACTTAATATTTTCTTAGAAAGATTTGATTTGGTCTCTTAGATTCAACTAGTCATAACATTTATGACTAACCTAATGGCATGGGTTAGCTCGACTCATTAGCCACCTCAAACTAGAACTGATTTGACTCAATCAGCCAAGTAAGTGAGATCAGTAGGAGGAATATGCCATTAACTTATCGTGAATGTATTCTGGTCGAGTAGCTTTCAATTAAAGACCACTGATCGTATTTGCCATACTTACCTTAGACACCGACTTGTCTGACCAGAATTGATCGGGTTAGCTTACGATCTAGGCTCAAACCGTGGAGCCAAATTAGGTCTTAACTTGATCGACCACATGTGACTGTGAGTCAAACTTGATCCAGACTTAATCCTATTAGGTTGGTCAAATCTAAGTACTCTTGATCCCACCTAACCAACTCTTGATTTGGTTTGATCAACCGCTAGACCTAATTGAGCTACCCTCATCCGAACTCATGATTTATAAAGGTATCTTAGATCTAAAAATTCATAATTTTTAGACTTAATTAATTTTATAAATTTAATTCTCAATTAAGTTCAAGGGTTCAATAACAAAACATGTATCAAAAAATTCTAGAATTTTAGAATCTAAGATTTTGTAGAAAAGTAAGTTTTTGATTTCTAATTAAGGGCAAATGCGCAGCACCCCTACATGCCATAAGAGCACCCCATCAAATGAAAAGAGAGGACCTTTAAATCCTTCTTACTCTTATGACCAGATGGCCAAGGAGAATGTCTTAATCAAAAATATGAACTATACTACAAAACTGTTAGATCTAAAGCATATAACTATTACATGATTTAAGATCTAATCTATACATGTTTTGCATATATCTCATGTATCAAATTTAATATTTAAATTTATATTTTAGATCTAATTATATCTGATGTAATATCTGAAAGTAAAATTTTAAATGATCTCATCATAAAAAATTTTAGTCTAGACTGCTCATGGCATAGATCTATGTAATCAGTCTAGACATGCATTACATATGTCATACATGTGAAAATTTTAAATGCATCTCATGCTTTCAGATCTAATTATATTATATATAATATCTAAAATTTAACTAATATACTCATATAATTTTTAAAAAATTAAATAAATATTTTATAAAATTTTTGATCTGGACTATGAGATTAAACTAGAGATCTAGTCTAGACATATGTTGCCTATACCATATATATCAAAATTTTAAATTAGACCTTATGTTTCAGATTTGATTACATCTAATGTAACATCTAAAACTTAAATGATCAAATCATAAAAAATTAAATCAGATCTAATCTAAAATATATTTGAAAACTATCATGATATAGAACAATAGATTTAGACTAGAGCAGGCATTGTTTATGTCAAACATATATATTTAAAACATGCAATTTTTTATTTCAGATTTGATTACATCTTATATAACATATAAAAATCAAATAATTAGATTATAAAAAAAAAATTTAGATCAATCTAAAGATAGATCTGGAAGCAGCAACCTAGCTCTGATACTAGTTGAAGGAAAAAAATGGGTTTTCCTATCGTAGGATGCATCTAATCGGATCAGATTTATAGTAGAATAATTTTAAATTTTTTTATAATTTGATCAAATTTGAGAGTTCTTAGATTTGATTAGATTGATCTAAAATTAGAAGTAAAATAAAAATAAAAATAGTGATAATAATTATTACCTGATCGGATAAATCGTTTACCCGTTGTGATGATCTAATGACTGATCTGAGATTCTGATTGAGCTGCGCACATGCCCGACCTCTACTGATATCTACTCAGGTCAGATCTAGAAGTCTCCTCCTTCTAAATCTTATCTCTAAAGATTAGATCTGATGTCTTCTCATAGATCCTTCAAAATAAACTCTAAAGGCTGCGCGTTTGTCTCACAAACACCATCGTCTCTCGCTGATCTTTGTGCCAATGGGACTTAATCTTTGCTCGCAGGTTTTGCCCAACTCTTAAGCATGAAGAAGAGGGAGAGGATTAGATGAGGGAGGTGTAGAGATGAATATTTTGGTAGGGCTTCATCATAGAGAAATTGGGATATACAATAGCTTGCGTAGGGCCCTATTTATAGACCTAGTCAAGAGTCCCTTCGCATATAACTTTGAACAGGTCAAAGTTTAACATGTAGAAGGACTCCTCCATGATCTACAGGCCCCACACCATATTTTTCTATATTTTGTTACACAAAATTCAGAAATATGGTATGGAATAAAGGATAAGGTGATTAGATGGTGCAAACTCTTATCTCCCTAGACATTTGAATCAAATTCAAATGCTTTAACCAGTTAAATCAAATTTGAATGGGCACCTTCTCTTATCCATCAAATACGCATGCCATAAAGGGGCGTGCACTCACAAACTCCACATAAATTTCATAAGGACGTGCGCCCTCAAATAAATTTTAGGAGGCGCACGCCATATCTCTTCTTTCCTACATACTAGGTCAACTTTTGACCCTTATCCTGTTCCCATCTTATGAATTAAGATAAAACCTTTTCAAGTTTCATCCAATGGATTTATGTCAAATCCTAATCAAGTTAGAACAAGTCTTGATTAGACCAAGACTCAGTCCAGTCAGATCAAGAAAAATCCATCTAGAATTTTCAGGAGAGGCTTGTCCAAATTTCATCCCATGATTTTAGGACAAGTCCTAATATAGCAACGACAACCCTTGTCTTGTTCCCATCTCATGGGATTTAAGATAAATCTTGATCAGGCCAGGACAAAGTCTAGTCAGATCAAGATAAATTTCTATAGAGTTTTGGATAAGCCTTGTCCAAATAGTTCAACAAATTAGCAGGTCTAGTCCTGTTTCCATCCGATAGATTAGGACAAGCCTAGATCAGGTTAGGATAAGACTTTTCTGATCTGGACAAGTTTCAGTCAGACTAGAACAAACCTATACAAGGCTCTTGGGTAAGCTAAGTCTAATTTGGCTAAGTTGAGATGATCTAGAAAGACTATAGAAGGAGAATGTTAGGCTCAATCGTGTGCTAGCATAATTTTTTTGAACCTAATTAGATCTAATCCAAATCAATCGAACTAAATTAACTCAATTGATGACATCCAGATCTAAACTCTTGTTTGTGTGATTCAGTTAGGTTTAGTTCTGTATAATAATGGAACATGTCATGATCTCCATCATCGACATCATTGAAATATCTTTCGACGGATCAGAACTCTTCCGATTCACCTAATTAGATTCGTCGATCATCAAGATAATTCTAATTAATCCCAAAATTCACTAATGATACCTAGTAGTATATAGTGGTAACCCAGTAGAATCGAATAGCAAACCTCTTGGTGTAGCTACCTATGTGATTGGGTTCTTCTATCATGAGCTTCGATAAGATTAGGGTTAAGGTAAACTCCTCAAACCCAACACCCATCATATGAATGAATCATTCGATTCGAGTTCGATGTGAATTCCTAATAGAAACTCCTTTCTATTATTTCACACTACCATGGCCATGGGTTTTAGGACTCAATCTTATTATTATCATAGAACTACTCCTCCTCTATCGAGGTTGATAGATTCTATCTTGGTGCGATCCAATTCCTACAATAAACATGCTATAGCTAACATACACCTCAAGATTCTGAATGGCTAGGAAATCGAGTTATGGTGTAGTCAAACTATAACACCCCAAGATGAGTTGTCGATGCACCTCAGATCAAAGAACCAGACACATACTACAACATCGAGCTAGTCATTGACGAAAAGGTAGGCTTCCTTATGACCGCTCGAGGTGGACATACTCAGTGCTCTCATTCTCAAATGAATATCTGTACTCTTATTCTGATGTCTCTACACCATAGACTCAAGACTCATCTATCCTAAGAAAGTGATCATACACTGATCTTCCAGATCTATCACCATCCTCATGATGATCCTATGATCGAGAGTAATTTTTGAGTTAATTATGATAACACATGCCTTAAATTCTCAATGGATATATCACAGATACTTTAATACACAATATGATAGAATAAATAATTCTTTAATTAATTTTAAGTCAAAGTTATAAAAATACTCCTAGAAAGTATTTAACAAGTGTCAGCCAATCTGGCTTCTAGGGTTACACATCTAACACATGGGATATCTGAGATTGGCACACAATAACCTTCCTTTTTCCATTGAAAAAATTAGATCATATCTGATCAAATACGGTGCCAAGGTTGGATAGACTTTGTGAGTCAGCAAACTCTATCAAATAGAGTTCCAAGTCAAAACAACTTGCTTGATTTAATCTAGTCAAAACAAATTTCCAAACCAAAGATGTGGGTGTGTGTGGGCCTTCTTTGGGAATGAGAAACATTATGCAAATTCTAAAAATATATGGCATGGGACTTGGTGCTTGGTGCAAGAAAGAAGGAAGAAAGTCCCGATCAAGCTAGGCTTTCATGTATTCTTTGGTCAAACCAATTTTAAGCTCAATTAAATTAGAATTGATACAACCTAATTAAGAATGATCCTACTCTAACTAGAAGCCCATTTAAATTTGATTAAATAATATTTAATTCTAATTTAAATTCTAATAAAATTAGAAATTAGGTGCATACAAGTTTTAATTGAATAGAAAATTGATCTTTCTTACAATTGGCTTATCCCATAAATCAATTAGACTTGATCTAATCAAGTCCAAACCAAATCAAATTAAATCACATTCAATTAGACTCGATCTCAGTCCTAATGCTCAATCAAATTGAGCCAATTAGCAATCCAATTGTTAATTAATCCTCCTGTAATACTTGCACTAGATCAAACATCAATCATATTGACTGTTTGATCCTAGAATGATTCATAATCATTGATCAACCATCTGATTAAATTAAAATCTTTAATGTGTGTAACCCTGTAGGTTCGAACCTAAGCTAGTAGTATAGGAATAAATTTTTATACCAATCAAAGTGACCATCTAGCAATGGTACCTGATGTCCAAATAGATCGAATGTATGTAAAGCAATATTCTAGAATCTATTTGAATATGATTACTGTATAATTCATCCCTTTGACCTCTATGTTTAGAATGACACAAAGTTAAAGTATCAACCTTGAAATAGTGCATCCATAATATGTTTCTAAACAACCAATCCTATGACTCCTCATAAGGACTATCGATCAAGGTTTTGCTAAATTAAAACTGTGAGCTCAAAAGTCGTACTCCCAAATCTTGAAATATGAGGAGACAGGTCATGGAAAGATGGGAGTAAGCTAGAAGAGAAATCATCTCTCGTAGCAAAGTTCTAAAACTGGACCGACTCAGTTTTCACATGTTATTATTTTGTGTATGTGGGTTGTTTGGATTTGGAGAATTTTTCTATGAGCTTGGGCTTGACTCTTTGTCAAGTATATATACCAAAAATAGATCAAGATTGTAGATGCTAAGATATATTTAATAAAAAGCTCTTTTCTTTCGAAAATCTCTTCTTCTTTTCTTCTCTATTTCTTGAATTGTTTGATCATGCTTCCACAGTAATCTCTAAGAGGTTCTTCCTTGTTGCTTGGCTGATCACCAGCAGCCATGCCGATCCATGTGGGAAGAGAGCATATTTTCAACAATTGGTATTAGAGTGGTGTTGCATGGAAGGAAGGAAGACACCTAGGATTTACTACATCTAGGATCTGTTACACCAAGTTTTATCCTAAAATTTTTAGTTTGCTTCATGGTTGTCTCTAGATTGAGATAAAATTTGTTTACACTGAGGAATGATGATACAGAAGTTTGAAAAGAGGATCTAGGGCTAGTTAGATCTTCTTTGAAGGATAGTTTTGCTGGTGTGTGATCGTGAAGGGTGTTAGGGATTTATTCTTGACTTTTTTAAAGTCATAGGATCAAGTAGATTCAAGGTGAATTTTGAGAAGTTCAACAGCAAAAAAAATTTTATCCTATGACAGCAAAGACTAAAGGACTTGTTGGTTCAACAGAGGATCTTCAAGATCTTGACAAAAGAAAGATTAAAAAAGATCAGTGCTAAGGATTGGAAAGAGTTGGAGAAAATTGCTTTTAGCATAATTTGGATGTGCTTGATCGATCTGGTTTTGCCTAAGGTTTTCATAGAGACTACGGCAAAGGAGATCTGGGAGAGACTGAAGAACACATACGTGAGGAAGAACATGACCAATAAGCTATGATTGAAGAAATAGCTGTATTGTCTAAGGATGTCCGAAAGCGAAGATCTTGTTGCACATATCCAAAGGTTCAATCAGGTATATTCTAAGGTGATGAGTTTAGATGTGAAGATCGATGAGAAGGATCGGGCATTGCTGCTATGATGTTCTCTCCCAGATTCGTATGATGGTCTTATAATAATTTTAGTTTATGGAAAGAAGATCTTAAACTATGAAGAGATTGTTGATGTGCTCAGATCAAATGAGAAAAAAAAAAGATCCATAAGGAAGATCCTAAGTCAGAGATCTTGGCTATGAACGAAAGATAAGAAAGATCAAAGGAGAAGGCAAGAGGGAAATCCAAGGGTAGGTCAAAGTCTTGGGATCAGAAGAAGATGATATTAAAATATTATAAATACCATTAGCCTAGACACCTGAGGAGAGATTATTCCCTTTTGAGATCAAAAAAATGGAAGGCCAGTAAGGGAGATGATACAGCTTCAATGAGTAGTGAAGAAGATCTGCTAGTTATATCAGATAGATCCACAGATTGCAATACTATGTGGATATTGGATTCAGCATGCTCGCACCACTATACTTCTTATCGAAAGTGGTTTGCATCTACCAGAAGGCTGATGGTGGAAGTATCAGCCTTGGAGATAATCATCCATGCAAAGTAGCTGGAGTTGGCTTTATCAGGGTGAGGATGTACGATGGGATCGCTCATACATTATCAAACATCAAGCACATATCAGAGTTAAAAAAAAAAATTGATCTCTTTGGGCTACTTGGAAGAGCAGGGTTATGCTTTTAGTAGCCAGGCTGGGAGTGGATATCTGAAAATTTTTAAAAAAGCTTTGGTGGTGATGAGAGGTAGAAGACTGAGCAACAATCTTTATAGAATGAAAGGCTCATTGCTGAATGATAGTGCAGAGGTGCTAGCAGCAGCATAAGAGGAGCAAATTTTATATCAGCTGCGGCACTATCGAATGGGTCATATGAGTGATCATGGGCTCACAAAACTAAGCAAAGGAGCTATGATCCCAGTCCTGAAGAAGGAGGGTACAGATCTTTATGAGCCATGCATCTTTGGCAAACAACATAGAATGAAGTTTGTCAGAAGTACCAAGCACGGTGAGGGAGTGCTGGATTTAGTGCACTCGGATGTATGGGGACCATCTCCTATATTAGCTAGAGATGGGGGCAAATACTTTATCACTTTCATTGATGATTTCTCAAGAAAGATGTGGATTTATCTGATTAGAAAAAAATTAGAACTATTTGCTCGATTCAGAGCCTAGAGAGCTGAGGTAAAGGAGTCAAAAAGATAGGTGAAGTGTTTGAGATCGGACAATGGAGGGGAGTATACAAGTTAGGAGTTCAGAAGGTACTATGAGAAAAATGGCATCAAATGCCATTACATGGTGAAGATAACTCCCCAACAGAATGGTGTCGCAAAAAGGATGAACTGGACACTAATGAGAAGGCATGGAGTTTGAGGCTGCAAACATCACTCCCAAAGTTCTTTTGGGGTGATGCTCTAACTTTTTCTTATTTTCTTATGAATAGGTCCCCTCATCGTAAGCTGAATGGAGGCATTCCAGAAGAGGTCTGGAGTGGAAAGAAGGTGAAGCTTGGCTCCTAAAAGTCTTCGGTTGCATAGTCTATGCACATGTGGAGGCAACTAGGAGTAACAAATTGAACTCAAAATCTCAAAAGATGACATTCATAAGGTATCCACAAGGAGTTAAGGGGTACCTACTGTAGGACTCTCAGGCAAAGAAGTTAGTGATCAGTAGGAATGTTATCTTTGATAAGAAGAGCATCTTGAGGAGGTCTGGGATAGATTAAACTGGAGAAACAAAGGTGAACAACGATGGCCAGTCAGAGAATGATGGCATGCAGGCTACATCAACTTACATGAGTGTTTTACAATCACACACACCAGCAAAACTATCCTTCAAAGAAGATCTAACATACCCTAGATCCTCTTTCCAAACTTATGTATCATCATTCCTTTGTGTAAACAATCTCCACCTCAATCTAGAGATAACCACGAAGCAAACTAGAAGTTTTAGGATAAAATTTAGTACAATAAATCCTAGATGTAGTAAACCCTAGGTATCTTCCTTCCTTCCACGCAACATCGCTCTGATACCAATTATCGAGAATATGTGCTCTTCCCATATGGATTGACATGGGCATTGGTGATTAGCCAAGCAAAAAGAAAGAACCTCTCAAAGATTAATGTGAAAGCATGATCAAACAATTCATAGAATAGAGAAGAAGAGAAAAGAGATTTCTGAAAGAAAAGAGCTTTTATTAAGTATATCTCAGCTCTATTACAATCTTGACCTATTTTTAGTATATATACTTTATAAAGAATCAAGCCCAAGCTCATAGAAAAACTCTCCAAATCCAATCAACTCACATACATAAAATAATAACCTATGAAAACTAATCCGGCTAACCTACGACTGGGTCAACTCAGTCCTAGACTGAGCCAACCCAGTTGTGTACCATGCCAACAGCCCAAAAATGCTATTTTCTATCTAGATTTTTCTCTGAGACCTAGCCGATCCAGTCCTAGATTGAGCCAGCCCTATTCCCAACTTAGCCGGCTCAGTTTTAGAGTGAGCCAGTCTAGTTTTTGAACTTTACTAGGAGAGATAATTTCTCTTCCGGCTCACTCTCGTCTTTCCATGATCTATCTTCTTATTTTTCCAAGACTTGGGAGTGCCACTTCTAAGCTCACACCTATATGTAGATGATATGCTCATAGCCAGTAGAAGCATGGATGTTATAAAAAGGTTGAAAAGGATATTATCATCTGAGTTTGAGATGAAAAATTTGCGTCCAGCTGAGAAAATCCTTGGAATAAAGATTTGTAGAGATAGGTGCAAAGAAGTGCTCCATTTGTCACAAGAAAAGTATGTTTAGAAAGTTTTGAAGAGGTTTAGAATGGAGAAGGCCAAACCTACAGAGATGCCATTACCGAGCCATATATCTCTCTCCAAGTTACAAAGCTCCCAGTCAGAAGAGAAGAGAGAGTACATGGAATGAGTCCCTTATGCAAATGTTATAAGCAGTGTGATGTATACTATGATGTATTGTAGATCAGATATAGCACATACAGTGAGCATGGTTAGTAGATACATGGCTAATCCTAAAAAAAAATACTAAAAAGCATTGAAATGGATATTGAGATATCCACATGGAATAAGGGATTATGGTTTGATATTTGGTGGGCAGTCGGAAGGATTTGGAGAACAATCTATAAAGATGTGTGAAGGTTCAGATCCTCTGGAAGGGTTTATTGATGTAAATTATACTGGTGATCTTGATACAAGAAGGTCTACTACTGGATACCTCTTCTACGTATATGGTGGACCAGTATCTTGGAGATCAATCCTTCAATCAATCACGGTCTTGTCTATCATAGAGGTTGAGTACATTGGGATAACAGAGTCTGCAAAGGAAGCCCTTTGGCTTAGGAGACTAATTGATGAGTTTGGGATGGAGTAGAGCAAGGTTACACTATTTAGTGATAGTCAGAGTGCTCTGCAGTTGGCACAGAACCCAGTCTATCATGCATGCACAAAGCATATAGATGTGAGGTACCACAAGATTAGAGAGTTGGTGGAGGAAGGTGAACTGAAACTGATAAAGGTCCATACCAAGGAGAATCAGTCTGATGCACTTACGAAGGTACTCTCCAAACATAGCTTTCAAAGATGTATGGCATGGATGGTCTATTGAGAAGAGATGAGTTCACAAGAACTTGGAAGCATCAAGATGGAGAATGTGAGCTCAGAAGTGGCACTCCCAAGTCTTAAAAACATGAGAAGATAGATCATGGGAAGACGGGAGCAAGCTGAAAGAGAAATAAGCTCTTCTAGCAAAATTCAAAACTGGGTCGGCTCACCTTGAGATTGAGCCGGCTAAGTTGGAAACTAGACCGGCTCAGTCTAGGACTGGGTCAGTTAGGTCTCAGAGGAAAATCCAAATAAAGAGCAGTATATTTGGAACTGTAGGCATGGTACGCAACTGGATCAGCTCAGTCTGGGACTGAGCCGATCCAGTCGTAGGTTAGCCAGCTCAGTCTGAAACTGGGCCGACTCAGTTTTCATGGATTATTATTTTATGTATGTGGATTGTTTGGATTTGAAAAGTTTTTCTATGAGCTTGATCTTGACCCTTTGTAAAGTATATATACTAAAAATATGTCAAGGTTGTAGATGCTGAGATATACTTAATAAAAAGCTCTTTTCTTCCAAAAATCTCTTTTTCTCTTCTTCTCTATTCCTTGAATTGTTTGATCATTCTTCCACAGTAATCTCTGAGAGGTTCTTTCTTATTGCTTGGCTGATCACCAGTAGCCACACAGATCCATGTGGGAAGAGTGCATATTTCCAATAAAAACATAATTGAACATAGCTCCTGAAACTAGGAGTGGTCAATTACATCTTGACTCGCTCACCAACTTCATAAGTACTTGATTGTGCCTAGAAATCTTCCATCATTAAATTAAAAATTTAGGTGGTTCGGTACCAAAACACAGTGAGTTATTTGTAAGTCACCATGGTGATCTCAAATCAGAGGAACACTTATATCCATATCTTTTGGAGCAAATCTTGATAGTAGAATGCTCTAGAGTTGGTCATGTTCAGTGATAATGTACCCTTATATCTCATCTATATGCCATACTAATGTCTCCACACTCTTTGGTTAAGACAACAATCAACCCATATGGCATACAACAACCTACACTTGATAAACATTATCGTCTAGGATAAAAACATATCATTTGATCATGAATATATTTAAGAACTAAATGATAAATTCTCTCTTTATCAAATCTTAATAGTCCTAAGGACTTCATCACAATATAGGGGTTCATAAAAGAAAGATATGCACTTATGATGAAAAGCCAGAATAAATTTTTTATTTATTATAAAATATATACATTTACAAAATTAGCTCAACCATCAACAAACTAATGATTAATTTTAGGACACAATTCTCAACACTTTCAAATACAGAGCTCCATGTCTGGCATAATTAATATGCTGTCTGACACCTACGATAACCATAAAAGTCCGAACATGTGGCCAGTTAGGATAAGAGGATGATGATTCGGCATCATGGCAGTTCAGTACACTCTCAGCTATTTAAGTTTTCTTTTTCTCTTTCTTCCTCATTCTAATACCTCTCTTCTCTGATTTTTCTTTCACCATTATCTTCTCTGACTTCGGCCACTCTAGCCTTTCATGCTCTTCACAGTCCCAGTCACCCTTTCCTTGTCCCTTTTCAGCAACCTTGACTACCTCATCAAGCTTTCCGCATCTCTAGGTTAGTGTTCTAACTTTTCTTTTTGGCTTTAATATCTTCTTTTTATTTTTAGAAATTTTTTAGAATCCATCTATTCTTCCTCTAGTTTCTAAATTTTTTTTATTTTCCTTTGATTTTTGGTTGATTTCATTTGATTTTCTTTGATCCAAAATGGCTTCCCATGATTTTGAATACTCTTGGTCTCCTTCTTCTAAGAATCCTTCTGAACCAAATCTCTTAAAACTCAAACTTGAAATCAATCCCAAATCTAGAGATGAGACCCATCTGACCTTCGTACCTGGGACCCTTACTTTCACTATTTCTTTTGATGGCCCATCCTTCATCCGAACTTGATATGGAGTTCCTTCTGAGTACGAACTTGCGCTACCGGGATCGAACGGCAAAATCTGTGCTCCTCCATTAGGTCAGCTTGGTTTGTACATAGAGGCTCTACGAGCTAGCTTAGGTTATCAATTCCTTCTTTTATCATTGAATTCTTTTGCTTTTATGATATGTCCTTATCTTCCATAGTTCCGAACTCCTTTCATTTCATTATTTGAGCTCGTACTTCTTTTAATTCTTTATCTTTGTTTGACCTCTGTTTGTTTACATTTATAGAGATGACTCCTGAGGAACTTGAGCTATTGCAGAAGGGGTGTCAGATGAAAAAGAGAGAAGGTTCTAGGTCAGGTGGAACATCCAAACGAGCCTAAACTTCCAACTTGATTCCTACCATCTCTACTCTTGCTACCATAGTTTCAGAGGTCAGAGTGACCTTACCAACTTCAAGCACACTAGTCGAAACTATTGTTCCAACATCCACTACTGAAAAGAAAAAGAGAGATGAAGAGAAGAAGAAAATGGTCATTGCCAAAAAATTTTGGCCATAGAAGGATATCAGGGAGTCAAGCAATGATGATATTGATTAGAAAAAGGCTATGCTTGATAGCTAGAGGGTGGTTTGGTCTCTTGTAGAAGGATGTATGCTACCAATCGAGATCGACAAGATCCATCAGATGAGCTCCCAAGATTAGAAGAAAGAGGAATTTGCTACTTTTCTTGAGGTAATCGTCTTGTTACTTTTCAAATTCAATTATTTTTAATGGTAAGACTAACTTTGTCATTTACAGTAGGGTCACTATCTATCTGTTGGGATTGAGTCCACCAACAACAATAGGTCCAAGGCTTTTAGAGCTCTAAAGGAAGCCAAAGTAGCCAAAGTTGAGGCCTTTGAATCCAAAGCTGAAGTCGAGCATCTTAAGGAGGCGCTCAGAGAAATGGAAAAAACCTCTATCGAGATGAAGAGTGTGTTGAAAAATGTGTCCCAAAGCCAATCGTTAGTCTATTGATGGTTAAGCTACCTTATAATTATAATTAATTTATTAATAAATAAAATATTTATTTTGACATTTTCATCATAAGGTATACATCTTCTAATGTACTCCATTGTTGTGATGAAGTTCTTAGGAGTATTTAGTTTTAATAAAAAGAAAATTTATCGATTAGTTCTTAAAACTATTCACGACCAAATGATACGTTGTTAATTAGGATGATAGTGCTTATCGAGCATAGGTCATTGTATGCCATATAGGTTGGTTGTCCTCTTAACCAAAGAGTATGGAGATGCTGGTATGGCATACAAGTGAGATGTATGGGTATATCATCATTAAATATGACCAACTCCAGAGCATTCTACTATCAAGAATTATTCTGATAGGATATAGGTATAAATATCTCTTATATCCGAGATCACCATAGTGGCTTGCAAGAAACTTACTATGCTTTGGTACCAGACTAATTGAATTTCTAATTTAGTGATGAAAGATTTTTAGGTACAGTCAAGTACTTATAAAATTGGTGAGTAATCAAGATAGGATTGACCACTCCAAGAGTTGGAGAAGAATGCATCACTATTTTTCAATATGGCAAAAATCTTGGCCAGGATAATCCATGAGATGAATTTGATATTTTAAAATACAATGTGGATGATCTAATCGAGGTTAATAATTAAAATCTGATATGTCTTATGAGTATTTTGGTCAAGAGGATGAATTATACGAAAACTATATCCACATGGGTTCTAAGGATGTTGTTCTACCCATTCGACCTATCCGATCATCGAGTACCATTGCTAGATGATCACTTCGATTGGTATAGAAATTTATTTCTATACTACTAGCTTAGATTTAGATCTATAAGGTCATACATAAGAGTTTTCGATCTGATCAGATGATTGATCGATGATTACGAATCGTTCATAGGTCAAACAATCAATATGATTGATGTTTGACCTATTGCAAGTGTTGCAAGAGAATCGATTAGCAATTCAATTGCTAATTAGCTTAATTTAATTAAGCTAGAGGATTGAGATAAATTTAATTAAATATAATTTAATTAGATTTAGTTTAGACTTGATTGAATCAAGTTCAATTGATTTATTGTATAAGCAAATTGTAAGGAAGAACTAGTCTTAGTTCAATTAGGACTTGTATCAACCCAATTTCTAATTTGATTAAAAAATTAAATTAAAATTAATTTTAATTTAATTAGATTATTAGTTGGACTAAAACCTAATCTAATTAGATTAATTAAATCCTAATTTAATTTAGTCCATGGATCAATTTGGACCAAGTCAAACTAGGAGTCCTAGTCAGACTAGGACTCCTATCTCCATGCGCCACCTTAGCCCCAAGCCACCCCATGCCATTTTTTTTGGATTTTTTTTGTTAATATATTTCTCTCCAGATGTTCACATGTGCCTCCTTGCTCTCTTTATCTCAAATATGGTATTTAGATATTGTGATCAAGTCAAAAGAAGAGTTTGAGTTGATTTAAACTCTATGAGATAGAATTTTGATAAACCAAAACTCCTTCCCTCTTTGTGCCACCCACACCCCTGATTTTTTTTTGATATTTTTGTGGCTTTTAAGAGAGGCTTTTTGAGACATTCCCTAATGGTACTTGCAAAAAAAATAAAGGAAGGAGCGCCTAAGAGTTGGGCACCCCAAGTCTATCCCTGCTTGGATAACCCTTGACTAGGTATTTGACCTAGTCAAGGATTCCTCTATATCTCCATATATAAAATAAATTTTGATCTAATTTTTCATGGATTACACATCTGAGAGAGGCTATTAGGAGCATGAAAAATTTGAGAGAGTAGCCTAGTGCATGGGATTTTGTGAAGACACCAATCAAGGTGTCTTGGTGAGAGAAGAAAGAAGAAGAAGAGGGTCTTCTTCTAAGATTTTCTTCCACTCCTATTCCTCCATCTTTGTGAATGTTTGAGAGATATCTCAGCATCACAAATCATTTTTCTCAGCTTTTGAAAGTTGGAGAGTCCAAGATTAAAGAAAGAAAGATTCAAATCGACTGTCAGAGAAGGATCAGCACAGTACTAGCATACTATGCTGATTTTCGGGCATCGAACTTCAGATCTACGATCAAGGGCTCTTGTGGATAACTCGTAGAGGTCGAACATGTATGTAGCTCAGAGCAACCATCTCAACCCAAATCAGTGAGTTAAGAAACTTGAGATTCAAAAAAAAGAATGATCTGATCTTCCTATTACATATCTAGGTTTGATCTTAAGTAGTCTGCTGTTGATATGATCAACATGTAGTTCTTTTGATATTTTATTTTTTAATTCAATAGCATACCTTAATCATATGATAGGATCCTATATCTAGGGTTTTATGTTATATTATTTATGATTTAATATGATTAATTTATCTTTTCTACTATAATTTTGAAAAATTTTCAAAAGCTAACCCTAGAACCCTAGATCGGTCCCTACAATTGGTATCAGAGCCTAGGTTAATTTATTACATGATTTATGCATGATTAGATTATATTTTTGGATTAGATCTAATTTATAATATGATGATTAAATTTAAAAATAAAATTTTAGATTGCACGCACTATAAGATTGTCCTACTATAAAGTTTATCCCTTATAGTGGAGAGGTTATCCTAGTGCATGCAGATCTAAAATCCTGATCATAAAATTTTAGATTAGATTTAAAAAAATTTATGATCTAATTAAAAAAAATTTAATCTAATTTTTATCATCATAAATATATTAGATCTGATCTAAAATAATTTATGATTAATTAGAATTGAAATAGTTTCAATTTCATGAGCATGTTTAGATTAGATCTAAAATATTTTTCATGTTTGTTATAGGTGCATATTGATTGTGAATCAAACATGCAACTGATTGATAAAACCATGTTGTAAAAATCTTTTACAAATATGAAAATTATTTTTGAAATGTTGAACCCCAATCCTCAGTCCAAAACTTAATTAAAAATTAAGAATTGATTGATTAGGATCTAGGATTGTAAATTGAAGACCCTAAGACATCAATCACAACACATTAGGTTAATGGATTAGTAAAAATTATGTCCATTAATTAGGTTAGACCTAAGGTTTGATTAAAGAATGGACTTAATTAGATAATTGACTAAATCTAGTTAATAGTTATCTTAGATTAGGTTAAAGATTCTCTAGATCAATTACAATAGTTGTAGTTGGTCGAGTCCATGTCTTTAACGAGAATCAAGATGAACTTGATTCCTAACTATGTGGTCAAACCCAAAATTACTAGATTGGTCAAGTTAAAACTAATGAATTAGATGGTGTCTAAGGTAAGTTTGGCAGTCTGACCAACGATTTTTAATTAAGAGCTACTCGCACTGATTTGGTCTTTGACGAGTTAATGGCATATCCCTTCCACTGATCTTACTTAGCCATCCTAGTGAATTAGATTTTGATTAGATCACTTGGTGATTTGGGCTTACCCATGTCTATTAGATAAATCAGTATGACTGATTTAGGTGCTCCTAATGCTGATTTGAATTAGATCCTTTTTTATTTGACTTGGTGAAGTCAGTAGGAGGATCGAAATTGGCTAGCTCGTTCTCTCTATCTTCCTTAGATCAAATCAATTAAATTCTCTAAAATTATTAGATCCCTAAAAATGAAATAGTTATAGTGATAACTAGATCATAGCCTTTCATTAAGTGGATGATAATGGGTCCATTAGTTGGATAATCATTGGAGGCCCATAGGCCTGATGCTTATCCACTAATAAAATTATCATTCATAATATGATTTCTTGGCTGCATCTCTCTAAATGGTGGTTAGGTTGACCAACCATAGTTGAGCTTAATCATTCATTAGTTAGATGAACCAAGTATGATCATGTTAATGGTTGGAGCTAACTAGAACTTTCAGTGGAGGCCCTATCCTACTGAAAAGATATCTAAGATAAAATTAAATTACTAAAAATTATTTAAAAAAATAATTGATTATGAACCTATCCTTAGATATACATGGGTTGACCAACCAAAGTTGGGCTTGTGTGTAGTTTATGTGGATTTTAGTACCCACTAAGGAATTAGAGTAATTTCTTGAATTAGAGGTAGAGGCTATCAATTTAAATAAAATAGTGGGAGAACCTTTTGATTAAAATCTAAATCTTTAGGTTTAATGAATCAATTACTAATTAGATTTTGATTTTCTTTTTTATGCAGACATGGCCACTTTTCTTTCACTTCGATTATTGTTAGACAATGATAACTTGATGGGACCCAACATCGATAACTGATACCGAAAGTTGAAGATAGTCCTGAAGCATGAACGGATTCTGTATGTACTGATAGATCCAGCACCTGAGGAGTCAGCACCCAATGCACATAGAATGGTTAGAGACACTTTTCAGAAGTGGCTCAATGATCGAATCATGGTGCGTTACATTACGTTGGCTACCATGAGCAATAAGTTCAGTCATAGGTTTGAGTCAGCTCAGCTAGAAAACATGCTTCAAGTGTTGAGCGAGTCTTTTGCTACATCCGATGATGTTGACAGGCACAAAACCAATTGTACCATCTTTAACACCAAGATGAGAGATGGAGCTTCTATCATTGATCATGTACTATACATGATCGAGCTGATGGAACGTTTGAGCGAGCTCGAATTTTTGTTGCATGAGTAATTAGAGAAAGATGTGATTTTGAACTCATTACCCAAATCATATCTTCCATTTCTTACTCATTATAGAATGACAAAGTCTAAAGTTAACTACCATGGATTACTAGGGTTGCTTCAGAACTTTAAGAAGGATAACTAGCTCCACAAGAGGTGAACTTAGTAGGAGGTTCATCTTCTGATTTTCGATCCTTTAAAAAAGAGAAGAAGAACAAGAAGAAGAAATCAAAGAAGGTGCAAGTTCAGGCTGGGACATCTGTGCAGGGCCAGACCAAAAATATCAAACTCAATAAAAGTCAAGCTGAATGCTTCTTCTGTAAGAAGCAGGAGCTCTAGAAGAGGACCTATCCTCAGTACATTACCTCACTAGATCCAAATAGGTTGAGAAAGAAGCAAGTTATTATTGGACAAGATATTTATATGATAACTTCTTGCAATTTCTCTATTTATGATAAAATTGACTAGATATTGGATACTAGTAGCCCTTACCATATTTATAATTCATTGCAGGGATTGCAGGTCAGTAGGAGATTCAAGCAAGGCGAGAGGTTCCTGAATGTTGAAAATAGAAGACCAATTTCAGTTCTAGCATTAGGAATCTTAAAGCTTGTATTTGAGTCTCATACAGTTATTCTTAGTGATTGTCATTTTTGTCCTAGTTTTTTTTTTTAATATCATTTCTGTAGGCCTTTTGGCCAAAGATAATTATGAATTTTTAATGAAGAAAGAATTTTATAATGTCATTATGAATGGTATTACTATATTCTCTGGATATTCAAACAATGGTGTGTACATGTTATCACAATCCGTTAATGTAGTCTATTCCGCTTGCAAGCATCCTAGATTAGATAGTATATCTGATATCTACTTATGGCACTATAGGCTAGATCACATCAACAAGAATAAGATAAATAGGTTGACTCAAGAAGGAATCCTTGAAGTCAGTAATTATGAATTACTTCCAACCTATGAATCATGTCTTCTTGAAAAAATGACCAAGTCAACTAGAAAAGGTGAAAGAGCCACCGAGCTCTTAGGTCTAGTACATACTGATGTATATGGACCTATGAGTATAAGTGCTAGAGGTGGATATTTCTACTTCATCATTTTCATAGATGATCTATCAAGGTACGGATATGTCAATTTGATGAAATATAAATCGGATTCATTTGAAATGTTCAAAAAATTTTAAAGTGAAGTAGAAAAATAAATTGGAAAGAGTATTAAAACTCTTCGATCAGTTCTAAAAGGTGAGTATCTATCCAGTGAGTTCTTGACATATCTAGGAGAGAATGAGATTCTCTCATAGTGGACTCCTCCAGGAACACCATAGCATAATGGTGTATCAAAAAGAAGAAATCAAATCTTATTAGATATAGTTCGATTCATGATGGGGTTTGCTAGTCTGCCAATTTTATTTTGAAGTTATGCTCTTGAGACTGCATGTTATATATTGAACAATGTACCGAGTAAATCTATCGCAAAGACTTCATATGAGATATGGAATGAGCGTAGGCCTACACTCTCTCACCTATGGGTTTGGAATTATTCGGCCTATGTCAAACATTACATATAGATAAGCTTAGACCTCGATCTAATAATAGTGTGTTTATAGGATATTCCAAAGAAAGTAAGGGTTACTATTTCTATTGAAGGATGCACTATAGGATTTGTAGTGCTACTTTCAATTTTTTTTTAAAAGTAGCTAAAATATAGTGAAAAATTAATTAATCTAATTAATTAATTTTTGATCATATCAAAATATTAAGTTCTATACTAAGGATCTAAATACAATATGCATGCATTCATATAGATCTGAAAATAAAACTATGCAACAAACTCTTTACTACATCTATCTATTCAGAATACAATATCTTTTTGTGGATAGCTGATCACCATAATCTGAATCCATCAGATAATGCTCTGGTGTTGTACCATAGTTGCACATGTGTCTGGCCTCTATGGTTGGTCCACATGAAGCTCCTGATCCCGATCAGCCCTACTGGAGTGCTAGCTCCTCGCTGGAGCTTTCGATGGCTAATTACGATCAATCCAATTGATTATATACTTTTTAATCTTTTGGATACTCTAGAAAATAAAAACATAAATATTAGAGGATGATGAAGAGGTGTTTCAAATTTGGTGGCGATCCGACGCTCACAGCACTCAATCTCTCCACCCGAACCTACATTCCCAAATCTAGGGTTTCACTCGGCCCAAAAATCCTAACACACTGAAAATCCTATCACACCCTCTCTGTATGGAGATTTTCTATAAAATAAGTTTTTATGGAAAGATGACTTTTAGATCTATAAATCTTATTCAGATCATATCTAAAAATTTGGTATCCTTAGAGATAAAAATCAAAAGAGAACAGAGGCATGAGGGAAAAGTAAAGTGCTGCAGCAACCTGCTCACCTTCACTCCAAGATTCTTTTTGCCTAAAACTAAAGCTCAATCAATCTAAAATTTTTGCCACATAATGATAACCCCTTCTTATGCATGCATAAAAATTCCCATCATTTATTGACATGAATACCATGGGAAAAATGCATGGAAAGAAATAAGGGTTGAGTGGTTGGGAGGTTTTAACCACTCACTTGATTTCAAAAATCAAGTGAGCCTCTTATCCTTATCCAACGCCCCCTCCCATGTGTTTAACATGTAGAAGGACTCTTCTTCTACATGCACATATTTTTATTTCTCTAAAAAATATTTGACAAACAAAAGGGAGGGTGTGGGAAGCAGATAAGGTCGGATTGGTTCCAATTTCCAACAAACTGAGTTGAATTCAAAACCCAACTTACTTTGAACTGGTCCAACCCTTGGACCAGGTCAAAAGTAGATAAGAGAGAGGGTGTAGAAATCTTCTGGGTGATAGAAAAGTTGCAAACAAAATTTTGGGCATGGAACAAGAGTGGAAAAGTCAAAAATGATGGACGCATGGGAGAGTTTGAATTCAAACTTCATTTGACTTGGTCCTAATTGGTTTCAACCAAACCAATTAATCTAGAATCAATTAGACCAAGTTAAATCCTACCAAATTAGGATTAGCCTAATCTAATAAAATTCTAATCAAATTAAAAATTAATTAGATCCAAGTTCAGATCAAATTAGGATTAAAACTCTCATAGCGATTAGGTCATCTCATGACCTGATCAGCTCAAACCCAATCGAATGAAATTCCATTGGACTTGATCAAATCCTCATCGCTTAATCAAATTAAGCTAATAAATAATTAAATTGCTAATTAATCCTCCAAAAAATATTTGAGTCCAAATTAGCTGGGTTATCGGGTAACAGAGTCCCATCAACATGAAACTCCTAAAGAGTTCCAAACTAGTGGGACTCTTGAATCCAGTATCCCAAATGAATCAAACTCATAATCATAGAGTCCCAGACCAGTAGGACTCTTAATCAGAGAGTTCCAAATGACTAGGACTCAGAGTCTCAGTCCACTAGAACTCTTGGTCACAGTGTTCCAGTCCAGTGGGACTCTTAACCATAGAGTTCCTGTCTAGTGGAACTCTTGACCATAGAGTTCTAGGTCATTAGGACTCTCGATTAGAGAGTTTCGAACATGAAGGACTCAAAGTCTCAGTCTAGTAGGACTCTTGGTCATAGAGTCCCAGTCCAGTGGGACTCTTGACCATAGAGTCTTAGATCATCGAGACTCGACATCAGCCATCAGATCAGGTAGAAACTCCTATTATGTGTGATCCCATAGATTCAAATCCTAAGTCGGTAGTATAAAAACTAATTTTTTATACCAATTGATGTGACCATCTAGCAATGGAACCCAACATCTGGATAGGTCAAATAATTGCAATGCAACATCAACGAACCTGTGGCATATGGTTACTGTATAATTCATCTCCTTGATCTCGATCCTCAAAGGATGAAAAGGGTTCATTGTCAATCCTAAAATTCATCCACAATGTATTTCAAAATTTAGCGTCCATCATATGGACTACCTAGATCGAAGATTTGCTAAATTGAAATACATCAATGCACTTGCTCCAACACTTGGAGGGGTCAATTCCATCTTGACTCACACACCAACAAGCCAAGTACTTGATTACACCCAGTAGCCTTCTATCACTGAATTAAAAATTCAGGTAGTCTGGTACCTAAGTGCAATGCATTGCTTGCAGGTCACCGTGGTGATCTTAGGTCTAAGGGACACTCATACCCATATCCTTCGTAAGCAAGTATTGATAGTAGAGAGCTCCACAGTTGGATCACGTTCAATGAAATATACCCCTACACTTCATCTGCATGCCATAACTGTATCTCCATACTTCTTGGTTTAGAGGATAACCAATACTTATGGCACATAATGATCTACATCGATATGTTGTCATCCTGGATAACAATGAATCATTTGGTCATGAACACATTTGAGAACTAAATGATAAATCTTCTTTTGTCGAGTCTAAATAGTCCTAGAGACTTCATCATAGAAGAGTTCATTATAGAAAGATGTACAAAGTGATGAATATGCCAAAAGAAAAATTTTATTCATTAATAATTTAAGTACAATCATATTTAGCTCAACCATCTATAACCTAGATGATTGGCTTTAGGATACATTTTCCAACAACTCCCATATAGACTAAAGCCACTCAAAATAGTATCGAATACCCATCTTCCATTTGTGATTGTCGAATTCTTTGATTTCGAGAGCTTTAGTAAAGAGGTCGGCCACGTTTTCCTTTTCATCGATCTTTTGAAGCTCAATGTCAACTCGCTCCACGATCTCTCATACAAGATGGTAGCAACATAGAATATATTTGGTGGGATGATGTGCCTTTGGCTCCTTCGCTTGAACTATGGCTCTAGTACTATCACAGTATAGCAGAACCAAACCATCCAAGGAGGGTGCCACTCCCAGCTTGTCGATGAACTTTCGCAGTCACATAGCTTCCTTCACAGCATCAGATGTCGCGATATACTCCATCTCGCACACAGAATCGGCTATAGTGTGCTACTTGAAACTCTTCCAACAGACCGTTCCACCATTTAGGATAAACACAAAACTTGATACACTTTTGCTATCATCATTATCTGACTGAAAACTAAAATCAGTATATCCTACAAGTTTCAAGTCAGAATTTCCATAGATGAGCCACTAGTCCTTACTATTTCTTAAATACGTAAGGATAGTTTTACAATCTTCCAGTGATTTTCACTTGGATCAGACTGGTATCTACTCACTATCCCTAGTAAGTATGCCACATCCGATCTTGTACACATCATGGCATACATAACAAAACCCATTGCCAAAGCATATGGTTTTCTACTCATATGATCTCTCTCTTAAGGAGTTGTCGAACAATCCCTCTTAGAGAGCAAAATTCCATGGCCTATCGGGAGATAGCCCTTCTTGAAATTCTCCATGCTGAACCATTTCAGCACAGTATCAAATTACGTAGACTGGGACAATCCAAGTAATCTTTTAGATTTATCTCTATAGATCTTCATCCCTAGGATGAAGGATGCTTCTCCCAAGTCCTTCATGGAGAATTGAGATGATAACCAAACCTTAATTTCCTATAATGCAGGGATGTCATTCTTGATTAAGAGAATGTCATCTACATATAGTACAAAAAATACAACAACAGAACCATTAGCCCATTTATACATGCAGGATTCTTCTCCATTCTTAACGAAGCCATACATTCTAATTACTTTATCAAAATGCATGTTCCAACTCCGTGATGCCTGCTTCAATCCATAGATGGATATTTGAAGCTTGCATTCCTTAGACTCGTCTATGGATGTGAAACCCTCAAGTTGTATCATATACATCTCTTCATCCAGCTCTCCAATTAGGAAAGTTATTTTCACATCCATTTGCCAAATCTCATAGTCTAGGTATGCCGCTATCGCAAGCATGATCCGAATAGATTTTAGCATTACCATCGAAGAAAACGTCTCATCATAGTCAATACCATAATGCTGACGATATCTCTTGGCAATCAGATGGGCTTTATAGATCTCTACCTTCCCATCAGTGCCCCTTTTCCTTTTGAAAATCCACTTACATCCAATGGGTTTTACCCCTTCAGGTGGATCAACCAGTGTCCATACACTGTTGACTTTCATGAACTCCATTTCAAATTTCATGACTTCTAGCCATTTATCGGAGTCAGACCTCTGTATGGCATTTATGTAGGTGATCGAATCCTCATCATTCTCATCGAGTTCGACAGGATCACTATCTCGGATCAAGAAATCATAGTATCTATCCGATTGATGTGGTACTCTATCGAATCTCCTGGGTGCTACTTCAATAGGCTCTGAGTTTGATCTTATCAAATCCAATTCTGTAGGTTCACTAGAATGTATCGGTTCTTTCACCTGTCGAACTTCATTAAGTTCAACATTAGAGGCAGCTATTCCTTCACTAAGAAACTTCTTTTCTAAAAAGACTGCTCTATTGCTAACGAACACTTTTTATTCTTCAGCAAGGCAAAAATAATAATCCCTAGTTTCCTTGGGGTACCCTATGAACAAGCATTTATTGAACCTAGGTCCAAGCTTTTTTGGCTATAAACATTTAACATAAGCCGAACATCCCCAAATCCTAAAGTGAGAGAGTGTCGGCTTATGCCCAGTCCATATCTCATATAGAGTCTTTACAACAGACTTGCTCAGAACATTATTCAAAATAAAACAAGCAGTTCTAGTGCATAACCCCAAAATAAAATTGATAGACTTGTAAATCCCATCATGGACCAAACCATGTCCAACAGGGTTCAATTCCTCCATTCAGATACACCATTATGCTGTAGTGTTCTAGGAGGGGTCCATTATGAGAGAATTTCATTCTCTCCTAGATATGTCAGAAACTTATTGGAAAGGTATTCCCCTCCTCGATCAGATCGAAGAGTTTTAATACTCTTTCCAAGTTATTTTTCTACCTTATTTCGATATCGTTTGAACATTTCAAACGAATCAAATTTATTCTTCATAAGATAGACGTACCCATACCTAGATAGATCATTAGTAAATATAATGAAGTAGTAATACCCACCTCTGGTACATGTGTTCATAGGCCCACATACATCAGTATATACTAGACCCAGAAGCTTAGTGGCCTGTTCACCTTTTTCAGTAAAAGATGATTTGGTCATCTTTCTAAGAAGACAAGACTCACAGGTATTTAATGATTCACAATCATCAATATCAAGGATATGCTCCTTGACTAATCTATTAATCCTATTCTTATTTATATGACCAAGCCTACAGTGCCAAAGATAAGCATTAGTAACATTATCTAGTTTTGGTCGTTTATTCGATGTGTACAGTATACTAATAGGCTGTGATATAATATAAATATCATTTCTCAATTGTCCTTATAGTACTGTAACATCATTCATAATGATATTATAATAATTTTTTTTTATTGATAAACAATAACCATCCTGGGCCAATAGCCCAACAGATATTATGTCCATCATAAAAGATGGACAATAGTGACAGTCACTTAAAATGATACTATTATTTTTAAAAAATAGTTCAAGAGTTTCCAATACTAGGACTGAAACTTGACTTTCATTTTTGATATTAAGAAATCTATCACCATTTTCAAATTTTCTATTAATTTGAAGTCCATGCAATGAATTGCATATACGAATCGGACTCTTGGTATCTAATACCTAGGTAGATGTGTCATATACAAAGAAATTGCAAGGTGTTATCATATGACAGCCTTGATCAACAACGACTTACTGATTTCTCCTATTCAGCCTATTTGGATTAAGAAGATCATTCCTCTCTGGGTTTGTCTTATTAGGGTCAACACTAGACTCCTTATTCTTAGGTCCTAAATGCTTACCACTATCCAACAGTGAATAGAGCGGACTTATTCTAGCCATTCTATTTATCTAAAAGAAAAACATGAAACCTAATAAGCACCTAAATAAATTTAAACCCTAAAGACTTGGACTTTAGTCTAAAGGTCCTCCCACTATTTTTAACGAATTGGTAGACTCAATCTCTAATTCGAGGAATTATACTAACTCCTTAGTGGGTACTGAAATCCACATAGACTACAGACGGGCTCGAGGAAAGCTCTGAAGGAAAAAATCTTATTTTTTGGATTAGGTTCGTTCAGATCTGATTGGATCAAGAGGGATATTTCAAAAAAAAAATTTCTTAGATCCAAATCAGATCTGAGACTCTTCAAATCTGATTTTATCAATCTGATAAAATAAAATAAATTAAATTAAATTAAACCTAATTTAATTATATCTTGTTATGGGTAATCCTATTATCCTATGATGATCTCAATGTTTGCCTAAGGTTCTGGATGTAGCCATGCAAGCACCTGACCTCTATCGATATCCACTCAGGCAGGATCTGGAGATCTTCTCCTTTTCAATCTATCTTCAAAAAATCAGATCTAGATCTGATCTTAAAGATCTTCAAAATGGCATTTGAAGATCAGTCGTTGTCTCTTACAGTAGTGCTGCCTTCTTCCTTTTCTATCGCCTTTTTCTTACTCAGATCGCACCAAACTCATGCTCAAAAACTCTTGGACATGGATAAAAGAGAGAAAATCTGAAGTTGGCATGGAGAGGGAGGGAGAGAAGACTTGTGGCATGGGCAAAGGTTAGAAACTCATTCTTCTAGGTGTAGATAGGATTTATGTAGACCCTATTGTGCCATGCAGTGCCACATCATCCCAGCCAATCATGACTCTTTGTGCAATCAGATCTAAATCTGATTAGTGGGATGACGTCATCTGATCCAATTAGATTAGAGTCCCTCATAAACCTCCTTAGGTGGTGCCAAGACTAGTCAAATAGGACTCTTTGGTGCCACCTAAGTTGAAACCATGAAGCAACCTGGAGTCCCATCTGTATGGGACTCCAGGCATGATCTTCATGGGCCACATGCCTCCCTAGGCATGCACCCCCTAACTTTCTACCTTTTATCAAGGGAACAAAGCCCCATGTTCTCTCCTATGGATGCATGACACATGGGCAGATGTCTAAGTATCAAAGGTCAACATTTGACTAAAGTCAAAAGATAAGATTTTAGCAGGTGATGAAAAATGGTATGTATTGTCTTAAATTTATCTCATAAATTAAGACAATCCTTTTCTGACATGGACAAGCTTCAGTCAGACCAAGTAAAGGTTCCTGAGTGAGTCCAAATACATTTGGCTCAATTGAGATAAGCTTTAATGATTGTTGAAGGAGAACATTAGGCTCAATCATGTGCTAGCATGATTTTCTTGAATCTTATTCAAAATAATTGAACTAGGTTAGTCCAATTAATGATACTCAGATTCAAATCCTTGTTTGTGTGATCCAACTAGGTTTAGTTTTGAATGGTAATGGGATACATCGCGATCTCTATCATCGACATCATTAAAACACCTTCCGATGGATCAGAACTTTTCTGATTCAGACAACTAGTATGATCGATCATCCAAATCATTCTAATTGCTCCCAAAATCCATCAGTGATACCTAGCAGCATATGGTGGTAACTCATCAGAACTGAAAACGAACCTCTTGGTGTAGTTACTTGTGTGATTAAGTTCCTTTATCTTGAGCCCCGATCGGATTAGGGTTAAGGTGATCTCGTCAAACCCTAATTTTTGTCATATGAATTAATCATTCGATTCAAGTCTAATGTGAAAAACCTAATAGAAACTCTTTCTATTATTTCACTCTACCATGGCCATGGGCTTATGGACTTGATTTTCATGATTATCATCGGGCTGCTCCTCATCTACCGAGGTAGATAGATCTCCTATTAGTGCAATCCAATTTCTACGATGAACATGCTATAGCCATCATACTCCTCAGGGTTTCGATTGGCTAGGAGATCAAGTTATGGTGTAGTCAAACTATAATACTCTCAAGATGAACTACCGATGCACCTTAGATCAAAGAACCAGATACACCACTGGAGCTTTGAGCCAGTCATCGATGAGAAGATTGACTTCCTCATGACGACTCGAGATGGTCATGCTCAGTGCCTTCGTTCTCTAATGAGTACCTATACTCTCATTCTGATGTCTCTACACCATAAACTTAAGACTCATATATCCTAAAGAAGCGATCGTACACCAACCTTCCAAATCAATCACCATCCTTATGATGATCTTACGGTCGAGAGCATTTTATGAGTTAATAATGAAAATTCATGTCTTAAATTTTCAACTCTTGAAAATATGAACTATCATTACCATTAAATCAAGGGATATATCATAGATGCTTTCAAATACACATTATGATATAAAATAATCTATTTTATTATTTATAGTTAAAATTATAATTTTGCCCTTAGATGTGTATTATAAGTGTCAGCCAATTCTGACTTCTATGGCACATATATCTAACAAACTCCCACTTGATCTAAAGCAAATTGGCTATAAATCTAAGTCCAATCTTCTCAAGATGGGTTTCGATCTTTTGCTGGCCCAACGGCTTTATGAGTGAGTTTGCCATATTGTATGCAGAGTTGACTCTCTTAATCTCGACATAACCTTTCTCGAGATAATCATGGATAAGGTGATATCGTCACTCGATGTGCTTGAATTTTTGATGAGACCTCGGCTCCTTAGCAAGGGCTATGGCACCATTGTTGTCGCAGTACAGAGGAATGGCATATAATGGCATCACTTCGATCTCTATGGTAAATTTTTTGTACCAAAATGCCTCCTTTATAGCTTCTGATGCAGCGATGTATTCTACTTTCATGGTGGAATCTGCTATCACTATCTACTTGAAACTCTTCCAACTGACAGCACCACCATTACACACAAACAAACTTTCAGATGTCAACTTTCAATCATCTATATCGGACATAAAATCCAAGTCTATATACCCTTGGACTTGGAGTTCTCCATTACCAAAAACCAACAACATATCCTTAGTTCTTCTCAAGTACTTAAGGATATATTTCACAGAAGTCCAGTGTTCTTCACCTAAATTCGATTGATATCTGCTTGTGACACTCACAGCATGGGCTATATCAAATTGTGTACATAACATGACATACATGAGGCTCCCTATTACTGAAGCATAAGGGATCTTGCTCATGCGTTCAATCTCCTCTGGTGTGTTGGGACACATTTTCTTGGAGAGATGAATGCCATGTCTGAAGGGTATTAATCCCCTCTTGGAGTTTTTCATGCTAAACCTCTTTAACACTTCCTCTATGTACATCTTCTGTGAAAGACCTAGCATCCTATTCGGTCTATCTCTATAGACTTTGATTCCTAGAATGAAAGATGCTTTACCTAGGTCTTTCATGGAGAATTCTTTAGATAACCATATTTTAACTATGGTCAACATGGGAATATCATTCCTAATAAGGAGGATATCATCCACATATAGTACGAGGAAGACAATAGTGCTCCCACTGATTTTTTTGAAAATACATAGTTTCTCCTCATTTTTTATGAAACCAAATAATTTGATCACATCATTAAAATGAGTATTCCAGCTCCGAGATGCTTGCTTAAGTTCATATATGGACCTTTGTAGCTTTCATACTTTATGATCAGCATCACTAGATGTGAAACCTAACGGCTATTCTATATAGATATCTTCCTCAAGGTATCCATTTAGAAATGCCATTTTCACGTCCATTTGTCATATTTCATAATCAAAATAAGCTGCAATAGCAAGCAATGTGCGGATGGATTTTAGCATAGCTATTGGTGGAAAGGTATCCTGATAGTCAATGCCTTCATGCTGACTATAACCTTTTATTACTAATCTAGCTTTGAATGTCTCCGCATTTCCATCTGCATCAATCTTTCTCTTGTAGATCCATTTACACCCAATAGGTACTATACCTTCTGATGGATCTACCAAGGTTCTGACTTGGTTTGTGTGCATCGAGTCAATTTCTGACTTCATTGCCTCTAACCATTTTTCAGAATCGATATCTGATATCGCCTTATCATAGGTTTTAAGATCACTATGAACCCCATTAACTACGAGGAACATTTTTTCTACTTCTTCTGAAATAGTACCTAAGTACCTCTCAAAGGATGGAAAACCCTTTTCGATCTACGAGGTGGAAGAGGTAGTAATTGTATTGGCTCAACCTAATTTGGTTTCATGGGGTCCTTAGCTCATTGCTCTTGGGAGACTTTCTCCTCTAGCTTGATCTGCTTTCTAATACCGCTATCTTGAATAAACTATTTTTCAAGAAAAATGGCATGCCGACTCATAATTACACTATGGTCTTCTGAAATGTAGAAATAATATCCTAAAGATTTTTTAGGATATCCTATAAATCGAGCTCTAAAGGACCTATAGTCTAACTTGTCCGCTTGTTGTCTTTTGACATGAGCCGAATAATTTCAAATTCTGAGATGACTCAAACTTGGTTTCTTACCATGCCATATCTCATACGGTGTGGTAGGAACGATTTTAGAAAAAACCCTATTCAGTAAATATATAGCAGTTAACAGACCATATCTCCAAAGAAAATTAGGAAGGTCTGTGAAGCTCATCATGGATCGGACCATATCTAATAGGATCCGATTTCTTTGTTCTAAAACTCCATTGAGTTGAGATATTTCAGGTGGAGTCCATTAAGACACAATGACATTTTGCTTGAGACAGTCCAAAAATTTCCAACTAAGGTATTCATCTCCTCAATCTCATCGAAAAATCTTAATGGATTTTATAGTTTACTTTTTGACTTCATGTCTGAATTTCTTGAACTTTTCAAAAGCTTCAAACTTGTATCTCATAAGATACACGTACCCATATCGGAATAAATTATCGATAAAGATTATGAAGTAATCAAAGTTACCTCTGGCCGACATATCAAATGGGCCACATACATTAGTATGTACTAGGACAAGTAGATTCGTGGGCCTTTCCCCATGTCCTACAAAGGGAAGCTTAGTCATTTTGCCATGAAGACATAATTCATAAATTGGATATGACTCGAAAGTCAATGGACTCAATAGTCTGATTTTCTCCAATTGTTTACCCCATCTTCTGCTATATGACCTATCCTTAGGTGCCATAGATTCCTATCTTTGGACTATCCTTGGATCATTTTATAAAATTCACATTTTGCTCAATATTAAAGATAGATACATCAATATGTAATTGATAGAGATCATTAATGAGAAAACCACTTGCAATTTTATTTCTTTCATAAAGAATATTATAATTATCCTTAAGAAAACTAATTACATAGCCTTCTTGTGCTAAACATGAAACAAAAATCAAATTTCTGCTTGCAGCAGGCACATAATAACAATCCCTAAGTACTAAATCTAAGCCAGATGGTAGTCAAAGAGGATAGGTTTCTACAGCCAAAATAGCAACCCTTGCTCCATTTTTGATACGTAGGATCATCTCACCATCCCTCAGCCTCCTGCTATCCTCAAGATCCTGCATGGAAGTACACAAATGAGTACTAAAACTAGAGTCAAGCATCCAACTGGATGCAAAAGAAATCGTAAGGTTAGATTCAATAATGAGTACACCTCCAGAAGGACCTGACTCCTTCTTATTCTTTAGGGTGGCCAGGTATGTGGGGCAGTTTCACTTTCAGTGGCCATCAATATTGCAATGAAAATACTTTTCTTTGTCAGTGGCATTCTTCTTTAGCTCTGCCTTCCTTTTCTTTTCACCTTCCACCTTCTATCTTTCATAAACTTCTTTTTTCCAAAAGACTTTCTCTTGAAAGAAGTTCGTTCCATAGCAAGTACTGAGCCTTTAGAACCTTTCATAGAAAGCTCAACAGTAACCAACATATTCATAAGTTCGACCAGAGTATTCTAAAGTTTATACATATGGTAGTTCATGATGAACTGTCCATATGCATCAATCAAGAATTGCAGAATTATATCATTCTATAGATCCTAGTCTAACTTCACTCCGAGCTTCTCAAGCTCTTCCAAGTCCTTGATCATCATTAGACAATGATCTTGGATTTAGTGATCTGATATTTGGCTACATGACTCTATTCACCAAACAACTCTTGCAGGTAAGCCAATATTTGGTGGACAGTCTTGATATCTTCATGTTGGTGTTGAAGCTCATTAGACATCGAGCCTAATATGTAGTATCTAACCTTGTTATCTTCATCCGTCCATTTGTTAAGAGACGCTCTCTATTCAGCGGATGGATGAGTTGGTAAGATGGGGGGATCCTGGTCCAATACATGAGTTAACTTATCGAAATCCAAAATAATTTTGAAGTTTTGGAGCCAATCTTTATAATTGGGTTCGGTCAGTCTATGGGTGTCCAGGATACAAGCTAGTGGATTGGATGCAGATATTTTCTTTTTTCTATAGAAAGTCAAAGTTTTTAGTTAGATTTTGTAATTAAGACTTGACGAATTTATTTAGGGATTTAAATTTTAAATAAATTAGCTTCTACTATTTTCTTTGGATCTCTATACTCCCTCTATAGAGATGCAAAAATCTTCATGATTAATGATTTCTAGTAGATGGTGCAGTCCCACCAACTGACTTATCACCTCACCTTATAGTTATTGGTGATGGGTTAGCCAATGAGTGAACAACTCTTGTCCAATAATTTTTTAATCATGGTGCACCTAAGCTTGGTCTCTAATTCATGAATCTCACTATGTCCAGAATATTGATCCACTCCTTAGTTAAGTCAGACCCACCATTTGTATAGATTGGATTCCTAATTGGGTCTCTCACCGTATCTAAAATATTGAGCTCAATCCATCCTCCAACCCGTAGCATCCAATGCCTAATAGATGTGGTTGCATCTTTCCGATGCAATTGAATCACTATGACCAGTTGAGAGTAATCAACCCTGGAAAGGGCCCGCATATCTACAATGGTGGAAGATCTTAGACTTAATCTTTTTTTAGAGAGATTTGATTTAGGTCTCTTTAAATTTGACTTGACATAGCCATAACCATTATAACTAATCTAGTGGCATGGGTTAGAGTGGATTATTAGCCACCTTAGATCAGGACTGAGCTGACAAATATGGCCAGGTAAGTAAGACTGATGGAAGGGATATGCCATTAACTCAATAAGAACACATTCAAATCGAGTAGCTCTCAATTAAAAATTAGTCGATCGTATCTGCCAAACTTATCTTAGACATTAAATTATTAAGCCAGAACCAATCGGGTTAGCCTACAATTCAGACTCTAACCACTGAGCCTAATTAGATCTTAACTTGATCGATCACTCATATGACTCGACCTTGACCCAGACTTAATCCTATTAGGCTGGTCAATTTAAGCACTCTTGATCCCATCTAACCGACTCTTGATTCGATTTGATCAACTGCTAGACCTAATTGAGCTATCCAAGTCCGAACCCAATTTTATGAATATATCTTAGATCTAAAAATTCTCAATTTTAGATCTAATATATTTCATAATCTTAATTTTTAATTAAGGTTAAGGTTCATAAATAAAACATATAAATAAAATCCTAGGGTTTCAGAATTTAGAATTTTGCAAAAAATAAGTTTTTGATTTCTGATTAAGGACGAACACATAGTACCCCTACACATCATAAGAACATCCCATCAAATGAGAGGAGAGGGCCTTTAAATCCTTCTTTGTTCTTATGACCAGATGGCCAAGGAGAATGCCTTAATCAGAAACATGATGAATCTACAAAACTAGTTAGATCTACATCATATATCACATATAAAAATTGATCTAACTTAAAAACATGTGTTGCATACATCTCATATATCATATCATGCATGTTTTTAGATTTAAATTATCTAATAAATATCTATAATAAATTTTGGAAACCTTTCTCTGATACCAACTGAAGGAAAAAATCTTATTTGCTAGGTCAGATTTGTTCTGATCTGATTGGATCAAGAGGAATATTTCAAAAAATTTTTCTCTTAGATCTAAATCAGATCTGAGACTCTTCATATCTAATTTTATCAATCTAATAAATTAAATTAAATTAAATTAAATTAAATATAATTTAATTATATCTTATTATGGGTAATCCTATTATCCTATGATAATCCCAATGTTTGCCTGAGGTTCTGGATGTAGCCATGCAAGCGCCTGACCTCTACCGATATCCACTCGGACAGGATCTGCAGATCTTCTTCTTCTCAATAAATCCTATAAAAATTATATCTGGATCTAATTTTGAAGGTCTTCAAAATAGATTTTGAAGATTAGCCATTGTCTCTTGCAGCAGTGCTGCCTTCTTCCTTTTCTATCGCCTTTCTCTTGCTCGGATCGCACCAAACTCGTGCCCAAAAACTCTTGGACGTGGATAGGAGAGAGCGGACCTGAAGGTGGCATGGAGAGGGATGAAGAGAAGTCTTGTGGCATGGGCAAAGGGTAGAAACTCATTCTTCTAAGCACAAATAGGATTTATATAGATCCTGCTGTGCCATGCAGTGCCACATCATCCCGACCAATCACGGCTCTTTATGTAATCAGATCTAAATCTGATTGGTGGAATCACATCATCTGATCCAATCAGATTAGAGTCCCTCATAAATCTTCTTAGGTGGTGCCAAGACTGGTCAAACAGGACTTTTTGGTGCCACCTAAGTTGAAACCATGAAGCAACCTGGTGTCCCATCTATATAGGACTCCAAGCGTGATCCTCATGGGGCGCACGCCTAGGGAGGCATTCACCCTCTGACTTTCTATCTTTTAGTAGGAGGACAAAGCCCCATGTTCTTTCCTATGGGTGCATGACACATGGACAGATGTCTAAGTGTCAAAGGTCAATATTTGACCAAAGTCAAAAGACAAGATTTTAGCAAGTGATGGAAAATGGCAGGTGTTGTTTCAAATTTATCTCATAAATTAAGATAATTCTTTTCTGACTTGGACAAGCTCCAGTCAGACTAAGTAAAGATTTCTGAGTGAGCCCAAACATATTTGGCTCAGTCGAGATAAGCTTTAATGATTGTTGAAGGAGAACATTAGGCTCAATCGTGTGCTAGCACAATTTTCTTGAACCTAATTGAATCTTATTCAAAATAATTGAACTGGATTAGTCCAATTGATGATATCCAGATCTAAACTCTTATTTGTGTGATCCAATTGGATTTAGTTCCGAATAGTAATGGGATACATCATGATCTCTATCATCAACATCATCGAAACACCTTTCGATGGATCAAAATTTTTCAGATTCAGACAACTAGTATGATCGATCATCCAAATCATTCTAATTGCTCTCAAAATCCATCAGTGACACCTAGCAGTATATGGTGGCAACTCATCAGAACTGAAAATGAACCTCTTGGTGCAGTTATCTTTGTGATTAAGTTTCTTTATCTTGAGCCCCAATCGGATTAGGCTTAAGGTGATCTCATCAAACCCTAATTTTTATCATATGAATTAGTCATTCGATTCAAGTCTAATGTGAAAAACCTAATAGAAACTCTTTCTATTATTTTACTTTGCCATGATCATGGGCTTATGGACTTGATTCTCATGATTATCATAGGAGTGCTCCTCATCTACCAAGGTAGATAAATCTCCTATTGGTGCAATCCAATTCCTATAATGAACATGCTATAGCCAACATACACCTCAGGATTTTGAATGGCTAGAAGACCAAGTTATGGTGTAGTTAAACTATAACACCCTCGAGGTGAACTATCGATGCACCTCAGATCAAAGAATCAGACACACCACTGCAGCTTCGAGCCAGTCATCGACGAGAAGGTAGACTTTCTCATAACTGCTTGAGGTGGTCATGCTCAGTATCCTCATTCTCTAACGAGTATCTGTACTCTCGTTTCGGTGTCTCTACACCATAGACTCAAGGTTCATCTATCCTAAAAAAGCGATCGTACACCAACCTTCTAGATCAAGCACCATCCTTATGATGATCTTATGATCAAGAGCATTTTATGAGTTAATAATGAAAATTCATGTCTTAAATTTTCAACTCTTGAAAATATTAACTATCATTACCATTAACTCAAAGGATGTATCACAGATGCTTTCAAATACACATTATGATAGAAAATAATCTATTTTATTATTTATAGTCAAAATTATAATTTTGCTCTTAAATGTATATTACAAATGCCAGCCAATTCTGACTTCTAGGGCATACATATCTAACAAGCTCTGGCTAACCCATGTGCATCTATAGGTAGATTCATAATCAATTATTTTTTAAATAATTTTTAATATTTAGGTTTTGCCCCAGATACCAAATCAGTAGGCTATAGCCTCCACTAAAAAGTCTGGTTAGGTCTAACCATTTACATGAACTTTAGTGCATCAAACCAATGATAACCAAGCCCGAGGAAAGCTCTGGCTAACCTGATCACCATTAAGAGAGTGCAACCTAATCATCATATGATGGATAGTAATTCCAATATCCAAATGAATACTAGGTGTAAGGCACCTCCAATGTCCACCTAGAAAATTGGACTCATTACTATTCATCTTAATGGGAGGCTATAACTCGGTTATCTTCATAACTTAGTTATTTTAAGAACCTAATAATTTAGAGGATTTAGGTTACTTATGATTTAAGGGTAGAAAGGACATGAATCAAATTTCTCCCACTGACTTCACCAAGTCAAGTCCTCCTACTGACTTCACCAAGTCAATAGGTTAGGACTAGGATCAATTTAGGTCCATGGGCACCTTATTCAGTCTTACTGATTGAAATCAGTCAAATTGACTCCTAATGACATGGGTCAGTCCAAATTATCAAGTGATCTAATCAAATCTCAATCAACCATGTCGACCAGATAAGTGAGATCAGTGGAAGGGATATGCCATTAACTCGTCAAAGATCGAATCAATATAAGTAGCTCCCAATTAAAAACCACTAGTCCATACTGCCAAACTTATCTTACACACCAACTAGTTAATTAAGTTTAATCTGATCAATCTAGTAATTTTGGGCTTAACCGTGTAGCCATAAATTAAGTCCATTTTGGTCTTGTTAAAGACATGGACTCATCGAACTACAACTATTGGAGTTGATTCCAGAGTATCCTTGATCTAATCTAATACAACACTTAGTTAGATTTGATCAATTACTCTAGATTAATCCATTCTTTAACTAATCTTAGGTCTAACCTAATTAATGGACCTAATTTATCTAACCCTTTAACCCACAGTCTTATGCCTTTGTCTTAGGATCTTAATTCATAATTCTAGACCCTATGAATAATACTTAATTTCTTTAATTAAGTTTTGGGCTGATAGATTAGGGTTCGACATTTTAAAAATAATTTTTAAATTTTGAAAGGTTCTTTGCAACTTAGCATTATTCACCAATTGAGTCGACTTATTTTAAAATTGAATCGGCTCAATTCACAAACAACACTAGTTATAGGGTTTAATCTAAAACTATGTACACTACATAATACTAAATTATGAATCAAACTTTACATCCTATCTAAACATGCATTCATGATTAAAAAGTAGATTAAAATCTAATTTAATATATCATAAAAAATTAGATCTAATCTAAAAATTTTATGATCAACTACAAGATTAAGCACGTACAAGGACAACCTTTGCACTGTAGAGGATAAACCCTACAGCAGGACAACCTACAGTCCATGCGATCTTGATTTTAATTTTTAGATATAATTAATTAAAATATTAAATTAATATTTAGATTAAATCTAAATTATTAATCTAATCATGCAAGCATATTATGTTTAGCGAACCTACACTCTAATACTATTTGAAGGATGCAGTGCAGGATTTGCAGTGCTACTTTTAAAAAAATTTTTAAAAGTAGCTAAAATATAATGAAAAATTAATTAATTTAATTAATTAATTTTTGATCATATCAGAATATTAAGTTCTACACTAAGGATCTAAACATAATATGCATGCATTCATATACATTTGAAAATAAAACTATGCAACAAACTCTTTACTACATCTATCTGTTCAGAATGCAATACCTTTTCGTGGGTAGCTGATCACCATAATTTGAATCCACTAGATAATGCTCTGGTGTCACACCATAGTTGCACATGTGTTTAGCCTCTATGGTTGGTCAACATGGAGCTTCTGATTCCGATTAGCCCCACTGGAGTGCTAGCTCCTCGCTGGGGCATATAATGGTTGATTATGATTGATCCAATAAATTATATACTTTCTAACTTTTAGAATACTCTAAAAAATTAGAACACAAATAATAGAGGATGATTAAGAGTTGTTTCAAATTTGGTGGCAATCCGATGCTCACAGCACTCGATCTCTCCACCCAAACCCAGATTCCCAAATCTAGGGTTTCACTCAACCTAAAAATCCTGACATACTGAAAATCCTATCATGTCCTCTCTGTGTGGAGTTCTTCTATGAAATAAGTTTTTTTGAAAAGATAACTTTTAGATATATAAAACTTATTAAGATCATATCTAAAAATTTGGTATCCTTAGAGGTCAAAATTAGAAGAGAAGAGAGGCATGAGGAAAATGTAAAGTGTGTTGTAGGACCCTATTTGCCTTCACTCCAAGATTTTTTTGCCGAAAACTAAGGCCCAATTATTTTGAAATTTTTACCACATAATTATAGCTCCTTCTTACACATGCACAAAAGTTCTCATAATTTATTGACATGAATATCATGGGAAAAACATATGGAAAGAGATAAGGGTTAAGTGGTTGGGAGGTTTTAACCACTCACTTGATTTCAAAAATCAAGTGAGCCTCTTATCCTTATCCAACGTCCCCTCCCATATGTCTAACACGTAGAAGAACTCTCCTTCTATATGTGCACATTTGTTTTCTTCCAAAAAATGCTTGATAAATAAAAGGAAGGGCGTGGGAAGCAGATAAGGTTGGATTGGTTCCAATCTCCAACAAACTGAGTTGAATTCAAAACTCAATTTACATTGAACCGGTCCAACCCATGGATCAGATCAAAAGTAGATAAGAGAGGGCAGAAATCTTCTGGGTGATAGAAAAATTATGAACAAAATTTTGGGCATGGAACAAGAGTGGAAAAGTAAAAAATGATGGGCGCATGGGAGAGTTTGAATTCAAACTTCATTTGACTTAATCCTAATTGGTTTCAACCAAACCAATTAATCTAGACCCAATTAGACCAAGTTAAACCCAACCAAATTAGGCTTAGCCTAATCCAAAAAAATTTTAATCAAATTAGAAATTAATTAGGTCAGATCCTGATCAAATCAGGATCAAAACTCCCATAGCGATTAGGTCATCTCATGACCTGATTGGATCAAACCCAATTGAATCAAATTCAATCAAACTTGATCGAATCCTCATCACTTAATCAAATTGAGCTAATAAGCAATTGAATTGCTAATTAATCCTCTAAAAAATATCTGAGTTCAAATCAGATAAGTTATCGGGCAATAGAGTCCTATCAATATGAGACTCTTGAAGAGTCCCAAATTTGTGGAACTCTTGAACTCAGTGTCCCAAATGAATCGAACTCATGATCATAGAGTCCCAAACCAATGGGACTCTTGATCAGAATGTCCCAAATGACTAGAACTCTTGGTCATAGTGTCCCAGTCTAGTGAAACTCTTGACCATAGAATTTTAGTCTAGTGAAACTCTTGAACATAGAGTCCTAGGTCATCAGGACTCTCGATCAGAGAGTTTCGGAGATGAAGGACTTAGAGTTTCAGTCTAGTAGAACTCTTGATCATAGAGTTCTAATTCAGTGAAACTCTTGACCATAGAGTCTTAGATCATCGAAACTTAATATCAGCCATCAGATCAGGTAGAAACTCCTATTATGTGTGACCCCATAGGTTCGAATCCTAAGCCAATAGCATAGAAACTAATTTTCTATACCAATCATTGTGACCATCTAGCAATGGTACCTGACATTCGGATAGGTTGAATAATTATAATGTAATATTGATGAACCTGTGGCATATGGTTGCCGTATAATTCATCCCCTTAAGCTCGATTCTCAAAGGATGATTTAGGATTTACTGTCAACCCTAAAATTCATCCATAGTATATTTCAAAATTTAGCATCCATCATATGGACTACCCCGACCGAGGATTTGCTAAATTGAAATACAGCGATGCACTTGCTCCAACACTTGGAGGGGTCAATCCCATCTTGACACACATCGACAAGCCAAGACTTGACTACACCCAGTAGCCTTCCATCACTGAATTAGAAATTCAGGTAGTCCGGTACCTAAGTGCAGTGAGTTGCTTGTAGGTCACCGTAGTGATCCCAGGTCTAAGGGACACTCATATCTATATCCTTCGCAAGCAACTCTTGACAGTAGAGAGCTTTATAGTTGAATCATGTTTAGTAAAATATACCCCTACACTTCACCTGCATGCCATAACAGTATCTCCATACTTCTTGGTTAAGAGGACAACCAATACTTATGGCATATAATGACCTATACTCGATATATTGTCGTCTTGGATAATAATGAATTATTTCATCACGAATACATTTAAGGACTAAATGACAACTCTTCCTTTGTCGAGTCTAAATAGTCCTGAGGACTTCATCATAAAAGAGTTCATTATAGAAAGATGTACAAAGTGATGAATATGCCAAAAGAATAATTTTATTCATTAATAATTTAAGTACAATTACATTTAGCTCAACCATCTACAACCTAGATAATTAACTTTAGGATACATTTTCCAACATCTATCATACTGAAAAATAAAAGATGTTCATCAACCTTAAGGCAATCAATTTAGAAAAGAAGTTCTTTGGTGAAGGAACTATTACCTCTAAGGTTGAACTTGGTGAAGTTCAATAGGTAGAAGGACCAACACCTATGGCTGAACCTGAATCGAATTTGATTAGATCAAATCCGAAGTCCAATGTATCAGCACCATTAAGACGATCTAAATAGTGTATCGCGTCAGTCGAACATATACTATGATTTTCTAGTCCAAGATGGTGATCCCGAACTTAATGAGAACGACGAGAATCTAATCACCTATATAAATGCTATGCAAACACCTGATTTCGAGAAATGGCTTAAGGCCCTAAAATTTGAGATGGAGTCCATGAAGGTCAACGATGTGTGGATATTAGTTGACCCACCCAAAGGAGCTAAATCCATTGAATGTAAATTGATCTTCAAAAAAAAAAGAGGGGCACAGATGAAAAGATGGAGACCTATAAAGCTTGTCTAATTGCTAAGGAATATCATCAATGTTATGGTATTAACTATGATGAGATGTTCACACCTATTGCAATGCTTAAATCCATTCAGATAATGCTTGCGATAGCTACCTATCTGGATTATGAGATCTAGCAGATGGATGTGAAGACTATTTTTCTAAATAGAGAGCTGACTGAAGAGGTGTATATGATACAACCTAAGGGATTTACATTCACAGATGAGTCCAAGGTGTGCAAGCTTTAGAGATCCATTTATAGATTGAAGCAAGCATCTCGGAGTTGGAATATGCATTTTGATAAAGTGATCAAAACATATGGCTTCATTAAGAATAGATAAGAGCCCTGCATCTACAAATAGGCTAATGGTCTGACAATAGTATTTCTTATTTTGTATGTTGATGACATTCTCTTAATCGAGAATGACATCTTCGCACTGCAAGGAATAAAAATTTGGTTGTCATCTCAATTCTCCATGGAGGACTTTGGTGAAGCATCCTACATCCTAGGGATGAAGATCTATAGGGATAGATCTAAGAGGATGCTTGGGTTATTCCAGTCTACGTACATAGAAACTATGCTAAAAAGGTTCAGCATGAAGAATTCCAAAAAGGGCTATCTTTCGATAGGCCATAGAATTTCTCTCTCTAAGAGAGATTGTTCGATAACTTTTGAAGAGAACGAGCATATCAGTAGAGTCCCATATGCTTCGACGGTGAGATCTATCATATATGTCATGACATGTACAAGATCAGATGTGGCATACTCACTAGGAGTAGTGAGTAGATATCAATCTGATCCAGGAGAGAACCACTAGAAAGTGGTAAAAATCATCCTTAAGTATTTAAGAAATACTAAGTACCAATGGTTGGTTTATGGTGAATCGGATTTGAAACTTGTAGGGCTTACTGACTCCAACTTTCAATCTGACCATGATGATAGTAGAAGCATGTTGGATTATATCTTTATCCTAAATGGTGGAGCCATCTGCTGGAAGAGTTTCAAGCAGCATACTGTGGTAGACTCTATTTGTGAAGCAGAGTACATCGTAGCATCGGATGCTGCAAAGAAAGCTATGTGACTGAGAAAGTTCATCACTGAATTTGGAATAGCACCCTTTCTTGGTGGTCCAGTCCTACTCTACTATGATAGCACTAGTTCCATTGCTCAGGCAAAGGAATCAAAAACACACCAACGAATGAAGCACATACTGCACCGCTACCACCTAGTCTGAAAGATCATGGATAGAGGTAACATCGATTCAGAAGATCGATAGAAAGGATAAACTGGTCGACCTCTTCACTAAAGCCCTAGCGATAAAGGAGTTCGACGAACATAAGTCGAAGATGGATATTAGATACTGTGTCGAGTAGCTTTAGGATAAGTAAGAGTTGTTGAAAAATATCTCAAAGCTAATCATTAGTCTATTGACGGTTGAGCTACGTTATAATTATAATTATTTTATTAATAAATAAAATATTTATTTTAGCATTTTCATCATAAGATATACATCTTCTAATGAACTCCATTATTGTGATGAAATCCTTAAGACTATTTATCGATAAAGAGAGGATTTATCAATTAGTTCCTAAAATTGTTCATGATCAAATGATACGCTATTAATTAGAACGACAATGTTTATCGAGCATAGGTCGTTATATGCCATATAGGTTAGTTGTCCTCTTAATCAAGAAGTGTGGAGACACTGGTATGGCATACAAGTGAGATGTATGGATACATCATCATTGAACATGACCAACTCCAGAAAGTTCTACTATTGAGAATTGCTCTGATAGGATATAGGTATAAATATCCCTTAGACCTGAGATCATCATAGTGGCATACAAAAAACTCATTGTACTTTGGTACCAGACTAATTAAATTTTTAATTCAGTGATGGAAGATTTCTGAGCATAGTCAAGTACTTGCTCAGTGAGTGATTAAGATGGGATTGATCACTCCAAGAGTTGGAGAAGAATGCATCATTATTTTTCAATATAACAAAAACTTTGGCCAGGATAATCAATGAGATGGATTTAATATTTTGAAATATAATGTAGATGACTTAATTGGGGTTGACAATTAAACTCTGAGATATCCTATGAGCATTTTTGTCAAAGGGATTAATTATACGAAAACTATATCCATATGGATTCTAAGAATGTTGTTCTACATATTCGACCTATCCGATCATCGGGTATCATTGCTAGATGATTACTTTGATTGGTATAGAAACTTGTTCCTATGCTACCGACATAGGTTCAGACCTATACGATCATACACATAAGAGTTCTCGATCTGATTGGATGGTTGATCGATGATTAAAAATCATTCATAGGTCAAACAATCAATTCGATTGATGTTTGGCCTAGTGCAAGTGTTGTAAGAGGATCAATTAGCAATTCAATTACTAATTAACTTAATTTGATTAAGCTAGAGGATTGAGATTAAATTTAATTAAATATTATTTAATTAGACTTGATTTGGACTTGATTGGATCAAGTCTAATTGGTTTATTGGAAGAGCAAATTGCAAGGAAGAACTAGTCCTAGTTCAATTAGGAATTATATCAACCCAATTTCTAATTTAATTAAAAAATTAAATTAGAATTAAATTTGATTCAATTAGATTATTAGTTGGACTAAGACCTAATCTAATTTGGTTAATTAAATCCTAATTTAATTTGGTCCAAGGATCAAGTTGGACCAAGTCAAACTAGGAATCCTAGTGAAACTAGGACTCCTATCTCCATGCACCACCTTAGCCCCAAGCCCCCCCACACCATTTTTTTTGGATTTTTTTTCATGGAAATATTTATCTCCAGATGTTCACGCATGCCCCCTTGCTCCCTTTATCTCAAATATGGTATTTAGATATTGTGATCAAGTCAAAAGAAGAGTTTCAGTTGATTTAAACTCTATGAAATAGAGTTTTGATAAACCAAAATTCCTTCCCTCTTTATGCCACCCACACCCCTGATTTTTTGGTGATATTTTCATGGCTTTTAAGAAAAGTTTTGTGCAACACTTCCTAGTGGTCCATGCAAAAAATAGAGGGGGCTCCTAAGAATTGGGTGCCCCAAGTCTAGCCCTGTTTGGATAACCCTTGACTTATTTGACCTAGTCAAGGATTCCTCTATATCTCCATATATAAAACAAATTTTGACCTAATTTTTTATGGATTACACATCTGAAAGAGGCCATTAGAGATGTGAAAAATCTGAGAGAGTAGCCTATGAAGGAAAAATCAGGTTTTCCTACCACAGGATGTATCTAATTGGATCATATTTGCAATAGAATAATTTTAAAAGTTTTCTATGATCCGATCAGATCTGAGAGTTCTTAAATCTGATTATATTAATCTAAAATTAGAAGTAAAATAAAAATAAAATAGTGATAACAATTATCACTTGATTGGATAAATCATTTATCCATTGTGATGATCTGATGATTGATCCGAGATTCTAATTGAGCTGCGTATGCACCTAGCCTCTACCGATATCCACTCAGATCAGATCTAGAAATCTTCTCCTTCTGGATCTGATCTCCAAAGATTAGATCCAATGTCTTTCTGTAGAGCCTTCAAATCAAACTTTGAGAGCTGCACGTTCATCTCACGAATACCGTCGTCTCTCGCTGATCTTCACACCAATGAAACTTAATATTTGCTCACAGGTTTTGCCCAACTCTTGGGCATGGAGAAGAGGAAGAGGATCAAATGAGGGAGGCATGGAGATGGAGATTTTGGTAGGGCTTCACCATAGAGAAATTACGATGCACAATAGCTTGCTCAAGGCCCTATTTATAGATCTAGTCAAGAGTCCCATCGCATATGACTTTGAATAGGTCAAAGCCAACATGCAAAAGAACTCTCCCATGATCTCCATGCCCCACACCTCTTTTTTTAGATTTTTGTCACACAAAAATAAGGAGAAATGGTATGGAACAATTTGGGAAAAAAGGAAGTTGGTGCACAACTGTTATCTTTCAAGAGTTTGAACTATTCAAACTTTTGATCCATTCAAACTTGATTTGAATAGGATGCCTCCATACATATCCATAAGGGCACACACCATAAGAGACGTGGCCTTCTTTTCCTCATGTAAATCCCAAATGGACGTGCACCCTCAGATAAATTCTAAGGGGTGCACGACATATCTCTTCTTTCCTGCAAACTGGATCAACATTTTACCCTTGTCTTGTTCCCATCTGATGGAATTTTGGACAAAACCTTTTCAAGTCTCATCCAATGAATTTATGTCAAGTCCTAATCAAGTTAGAATAAGCCTTGATTAGGTCAGGACTCAGTCCTATCAGATCAAGAAAAATTCATCTAGAATTTTTGGGAGAGGCTTGTCCAAATTTCATCTCATGATTTTAGGACAAGCCTTAATCCGGCAAAGACAATCCTTATCTTGTTCCCATCTTATAGGATTTAGGATAAGCCTTGATCATGTTAGGACAAGGTTCAATCAAATCAAGACAAATCTCCATAGAGTTCCTAGATGAATCTTGTCCAAATAATTCTAGAAATTAGCAGGTCTTGTCCTGTTTCCATCCAAATGATTAGGACAAGCCTAGATCAAGTTAGGATAAGACTTTTTTGATCTAGACAAGTTCCAGTCAGACTAGGATAGAGCTAATACAAGGCTCTCAGATGAGCCAAATCCAATTTGACTCAGTTGAGATAAATTAGAAGGACAACAGAAGGAGAATATTATGTTCAATCATGTGCTAGTATGATTTTCTTGAACATAATTGGATCTAATCCAAATCAATCAAACTGGGTTAGCTCAATTGATGACATCCAGATCTAAATCTTTATTTGTGTGATCCACTTAGATTCAGTTTTGTATGGTAATGGGACATGTCATGATCTCCATCAATGATATCATTAAAATATCTTTCTATGGACCAGAACTCTTCTGATTCATTCAAGTAGAATCGTCGATCATTAAGATAATTCTAATTGATCCTAAAATTCATCAGTGACATCTAGCAGTATATAGTGGCAACCCATCAAAACCAAAGAGCGAACCTCTCGATGTAGCTACCTATATGATTGGGTTCTTCTATCATGAGCCTCGATGAGATTAGGGTTAAAGTGAACTCATCAAACCCAACACCTGTCATATGAATGAATCATTCAATTCAAGTCCAATGTGAAACACCAATAAAAACTCCTTTCTATTATTTCACACTACCATGGCCTTGGGTTTTAGGATTTGATCTCATGGTCATCATGGATTATTTTTTCTCTATCGAGGTTGATAGATTCCATCTTGGTGTGACCAATTCCTATAATGAACATGCTATAGCCAACATACACCTCAGAATTTCGAATAGCTAGGCGACCAAGTTATGGTGTAGTTAAACTATAATACCCTCAAGGTGAACTATTGATGCACCTCAGATCAAAGAACTAGACACGTTGCTGCATCGAGCTAGTCATCAACAAGAAGGTAGACTCCCTTATGACTACTCGAGGTCGTCATGCTCAGTGCCTTAATTCTCAATAAGTACCTATACTCTTGCTCTGGTGTCTTCATATCATAGACTCAAGACTCATCTATTCTAAGAAAATGATCGTACACTAATCATCCATATCAATCACCATCCTCGTGATGATCTTATAATCGAAAGTAGTTTATGAGTTAACTATAATAACTCATGTCTTAAATTCTCAACTCTTGAGAATATGTGTTATCATGCCTATTAACTCAATGGATGTATCATAGACACCTTATACACAATGTGATAGAATAAATAATTATTTAATTAATTTTAAGTCAAAATTATGAAAATACTCCTAGAAAGTATTTAACAAGTGTCAGCTAATCTGGCTTCTAGGGCACACATTTACTAGCCTAGGGCATGGGATTTTGTGAAGACACCAATCAAGGTGTCTTAGTGAGAGAAGAAAGAAGAAGAAGAAGAAGATCATCTTCTAGGATTTTTCTTTCACTCCTATTCCTCCATCTTTATGAGTGTTTGAGAGGTGTCTCAGCATCATGAATCATCTTCCTTGACTTTTGAAAGTTGGAGAGTCCAAGCTTAAAGGAAGAAAGATCTAGATCGACTGTCAAAGAAGGATCAACACAGTACTAGCATACTATGCTGATTTTCAGGCACCAAACTTCAGATCTATGATCGAGGGCTCGTGTGGATAACTCGTAGAGATCGGACGCATGTGTGGCTCAGAGCAACCATCTCAGGCCTAGATTAGCGAGTTAAGAAACTCGAGATTCAAAGGTAAGGGTGATCTGATGTCTCTATTACATGTCTAGATCTGATCTAGAGTAGTCTGTTGTTGATATGATCAACATGTAGTTCTTTTGATATTTTATTTTTTGATTTAATAACATGCCTTAATCATGTAATAGGATCCTATATCTAGGATTTTGTGTTATATTTTTCATGATTTAATATGATTAATTTATCTTTTCCACTGTAATTTTGAAAAAGTTTCGAAAGCTAACCTTAGAACCATAAATCAGTTCCTACAGAGTGCTCTGGAGACCGATCTAGCTTCAAAATTTGAAAAGAGAAAAAAAGTGGAATCTGAAGTTGTTGAGATCAAGAGAGAAGGGGAGAAAACAATAATAGAGGCCAGGCAACAAGCTATAGAAGAATTCAAGGCTTTCAAAGAGTTCACCACAATCAAAGTCCAATTCACACGAAAAGCCTTTAATGCTGGTTTTGATACCTGTCAACAAAAGATTATAGAGCAATATCCCAAATTGGACCTTAATTTTCTTGAAGAAAAATCAGAAGATCTTTCAACTGCCAATGCCAACCTCCCCCTACCGAAGTCAATCCATCCACTTCCAATCCTTCTACCGACCATCGGAGCCTGCTGAGGTACCTGTGTCCATCGAGGCAGAACCTAGCTCCTCCATTGTCCCCCAGCCTGAGGTTGGGGACTACCTTTGATTGTATTTCTTCTTTCTTCCCTTTTTTACATGTACTTACACCTTTTTGAGTAATGAAATTCAACTTTCTCATTCCTTATATTGTGTGCTATGATATATTTGTGAAGCAGAATGTTGTTTGTAAATATTGCCATCAAGCTCAATCATGGACTATGGCTGTTCCCTTGCCTTAAGGCATTCATCTTAAAGCTCGAATAAAAACTCTAAAGAAAGAAGTTCACCAGGCTAATAAAAAGTTGGCAAAGGTTGAGAAGTAGCTTCAAAAATCAAAGAATAATTATAAAATAGCATCTACTAAAATCAACTGCCTGCACTGATCTATAAAATAGGCTTATAGAGAATACACCTCCAAGAAATATCAAATGTCTAAAGAACTTCAACAAGTTTTCAAGCTTGTTAGTCAAAGGTCTTGGTCCTTAACTACCAAGATTGCTTCCCTTGAGGCCAAACTTAGAAGGGCTCAGAAGGAGATTCAATATTTAGAAAGGGGTATGCAATGGTCCCAAAAATAAGAAGAATATGGATGGGATTGGTCTAAAAGATTTTCTGACCTTCAAAAACAGTTACGTGTGGTGAAAGAAAAATATGATGAATATAGATTGGGCTAGTGTAGAAAAATTTTCGATCTCCAACACCAACTTTGCGTAGTAGAGAAAGAAATAGCTCGGCTAATGAAGGAACTCGCAAACAATGCTCAAGCTGATCTAAGAAGAGATTTAGATAGGCTTATTTTGACCAGAAATAGCCTCATGAACCTTTTCAAAACTTATGACAAAAATAAATCCAAGCTTCTTCAACTCAAAATCTAGTTGAAAGATCAAGAGAATGCTGTCAAAGATGTTAAGACAGAGTCAGCCATACTTCAGAAAAAATTGAGAGAATTAGAAGATGAGGCCACAAGAGCTTGAAAATTGTTTAGAGAATATTTGGAGGCAAAGAAGAAGCATGAAGATCAGATAAAGGATCTAAGAATCTCCTTGATGATGGCTAAGGCTGGCATCTAAAAATACACATAGAATTTTATTTTCTCTCTTTTCTTTTATAATCGGTCTTAACAACCTTTGTAATAGCTTTATTCAATAGAATGATCTTCTTTTTAACTCATGGTGTTTTCTCTCTCTATCATATCATGATTCTATACTTATTACATTCTTTGCTATCACTTTGTATTTAAAACTAACTTCATTTTAAAATGATAACCTTCATTGGATATTACTTGAATCTGTCCCCCTTGTTTACAAACAAGGATCTTCTATCCTCATTTAAAAACAAGTTTAACCTCCTATTTAAGAATCGAAGGCCTTCATCTTCGTTAGGATGAGGTTAACCTCCTGCTTAAGAACTGGAGGCTTTCACCCTCGTTAGGATGAGGTTAATCTTCTTTTTAAGAACTGGATGCCTTCATATCCCTCATAAGGATCTTTCAATCTTATTTAAGAATAAGTTTAACTTCTTATTTAAGAACCAAAGGTCTTCATCCTCGTTAGAATAAGATTAACCTCCTATTTAAGAACCAGAGGCCTTCATATCTCTCGTAAAGATCTTTCGACCTCATTTAAGAATGAGTTTAACTTCTTGTTTAAGAATTGATGGCCTTCACCCTTGTTAAGATGAGATTAACCTTTTTATTTAAGAACCGAAGGCCTTCATATCTGTCGTAAAGGTCTTCCGACCTTGTTTAAGAATAAGTTTAATCTCCTATTTAAGAACCAAAGGTCTTCACCCTCATTAGAACGAGATTAACCTCCTGTTTAAGAACCAGAGGCCTTCATATTTCTTGAAAGGATCTTTCGACCTCATTTAAGAATGAGTTTAACCTCCTATTTAAGAACCGAAGGCCTTCATATTTCTCGTAAGGATCTTCTAACCTCATTTAAGAATGAGTTTAATCTCTTATTTAAGAACTGAAAGCTTTCACCCTCATTAGGATGAGGTTAACCTCCTATTTAAGAATCAAAAGCCTTCATATCCCAAATTAGGGTCTTTCGATCTCATTTAAGAATGAGTTTAACCTCCTACTTAAGAACTGAAGGCCTTCACCCTCGCTAGGATGAGGTTAATCTCCTATTTAAGAACTAAAAGCCTTCACCCTTATTAAGATGAGGTTAACCTTCTATTTAAGAAGTAGTGGCCTTTAGCTTTATTTAAAAATGAAGCTTGGCTTAATCATTTCCTGAGACATCTTAACTGTACAAAAGATAAGAGTGTTAAAATGATAAATCTTTTATTAAAATGTGACTACTGATAGTACATTCATAAATTTTCAAAATTTCAGGATCAGGATGGTGTGGCTCCTCCAAGCTTCTTTATGCGATAAGTTCTTAATCAAATGATTTCTTCTATTCATAAGGGCCTTTCCAGTTTAAAGCAAGCTTGCCCTGATTTTGTGGTTGGAAAACTTCCACTCAGTGTAGCACCAAGTCTCTGACTCTGAAAGTTTTACTTTTGACCCTAGAGTTATGATACCAAGCTACCTTCTGTCTGTGGGCTACCATCCAAACTTGAGCTTTTTTTTCTATTTTTCCTCCAACAAATTAAGTTTGCTCTAAGATCCTATGAATTATTTTGCTTATTGAAGTTTTCAACTCATATCGAAGGGAGTTTGAGTTCAATTGGGATAACAGCTTTAGTTCTAAATGCTAGAGTAAATGAAGTTTCTCCAGTAGACAATCTTTGGATAGTTCTATAAGCTCAAAGCAGATGGTAAAGCTCATCCATCCATATTCCTTTTGTTCATTCTAGTCGGGCTTTTATTCCTTGTAACAATGTTCGATTAGTCACCTTAGCTTTGCCATATACCTGGGGATGAGCCACAAATGTCAAATGATGGAAGATATTTAAATCTTCATAGAATTCAGCAAATTTTGCTCTTGTGAACTGACATCCATTATCAATAATTAATGTCCAAGGTAGACCAAATCTACATATTATGGATTTTCAAATAAAATCTTTTACTTTGGCTTCAGAAATCTTTGCCAGTAGTTCTACTTCGATCCACCTAGTAAAATAATCTACTATCACTAAAAGAAACTTTCATTATTCAAATGCCATGAAAAATGTCCCAAGTATATTCATTTTTCATTGTGCAAATGGCCAAGGGGTGATTAAGGGTGTTAGTAAAAATGCTAGTTGTCAGTAGATATTAGTATTTCTCTAACATCGATCACATTTTCTAATATAATCAACCGCATCCTATTGCTTGGTCGGCCAATAATATCCTTGCTGAAGTAACTTATAAGATAATAATCTTGCTCTAAGATGATTCCCATATACTCCTTTATGAACCTTCCTTAAGACATAATAAGCTTCAGATGGTCAAAGGCACTTAAGGAGCGATGAGGAATAAGATCTCTTACATAACTTATTTTTATATAAAATATAATGAGATACTTGGTTTCTCAACTTTCGGACTTCTTTATGATCTCTAGGGAGGATACCATCTTCAAGGTATAAAACTAATGGATTAATCCAGCTAGGCTCATGGTCCACTTGCATCACTGTCAGGGGTTCCTCCATACTTGGTTGTTAAAGAACTTCGAAGAAGACTTCTTCGGACAAGTTATTTGGAGCTAAAGTAACTAATTTGGATAAAAGTTCGACTCTAGAATTCTCTATTCTTGGAATTTTTTGAATATCAAAGCTGATAAAGATTGAGGTTAACTCTCTTACCTTATCTAAATACTTCTTCATCTTTTCTTCCTATGCTTCATAACATTCGTTGACATGTTCTACCACTAATTGTGAGCCACTATAGGCTTTTAAATAAGCTATCTCTAGTTCCTTGGCTATTTTTAGTTTTGTAATTAGAGCCTCAAATTTTGCTTCATTATTAGTGGCAGAGAATTTAAAGCATTGTGCATACTCGATAATAACTCCTTGTGGATTGATGAAAATCAAGCCTACACTCGCTCTAAAGGCATTGGATTAGCCATCAACATGTAAAGTCCAAAGTCCTTCAGGAAAGTCAACTCTTTCTTCTGAAGGGGAATCCTGATTTTTCGGATCAGGTTCATTCAGATCTGATCAGATCAAGAGATATATTTCAAAATTTTTCTCTTGATCCCAATCAGATCTTGATATATATTTCAGATCTGATTATTATTATTTTAAAAATTAAAATAAAATTAGATAAATTAAATCAGATTTAATTTACCTTGATATGGGTAATCCTATTATCCGTTGATGATCCTGTTTGCAGCGGAAGGTTCTGGATCTAGCCACACAAGTGCCTGACCTCTACCAGTATCCACTCAGGCTAGATCTAGAAATCCTCTTCTTCTCTATCATGCCTCCAAAAATTAGATTTGGATCTGATCTGGAGGATCTTCAAAACTCCTTTTAAAGATCAACAGTCATCCTTTGCAGCAGTGCAGCCTTCTAGCTTTCAGTCGCCTTTCTTTGCCTGGATCGCACCAACCAAGAATCCAAAACTCCTTTTGGATGTGGAGAGGAAGGGGAAAAGGTGGTTTGGCATGGAGGAAGAGGGGAGAGGCAGCTTTGGGGCATGGGGAATTATGATTCAATCAATATCTAAGTTGGGCGCAATGTCTTATTTATAGACTGACTGTGATCCAACTTCTCTTCTTCCCAACCAATCACAATCCTTTATGAAATCAGATCTAAATCTGATTGGTGGGAATAGAGTCCCCTGGATTCCTCCTTAGAGGGTGCCTAAGACCAGTCAAAGTTGGTTCTTAGGAGAACTCTAATTGGAATCCAAAAAGGAGATGGAGTCCTTGTCCAACAAGGACTCCTAGGCGCCTCCAGCTTGGGCACACGCCTAGGGTGGCGTGCGCCCTCCTCCTTGCCAGGTTTTGGTAGGAGGACAAGCCCCCACCAGCTCTCCAATAGGTGCGTGACATGTGGTCAAAAGTCAAAAGTGTCAATGGTCAACATTTGACCAGTCAAAGGTAGACTTTTGACCAAAGTCAAAGAACAAGAAATGGCAGGTGACCAAAAATGGTAGGTAATGTCTTACAAAATAAGACAACCTTTTCTAACTTGGATAACTTTCAGTTAGACCATATGAAGGCCTCTGATTGAGCACAAACTTCTTTGGCTCAGTCAGGACAACAAATTTATGATAGTAAAAGAAGAACGTTAGGTTCAATCGAGTGCTAGCACGATTTCCTTGAACCTAATTGAATCTCATTCAGATCAATTTGAACTAGACCAATTCAATTGATGATCACCATATTCAAACCCTTGTTTGTGTGACCTAGTTAGGTTCAATTCTGTATGGTAATGGGATATGTCATGATCTCTATCATTGACATCATCGAAACTCCTTTCGATGGATCAGAACTCTTTTGATTCGAATAGCTAGAATGATCGATCATCTAAATCATTCTAATTGCTCCCAAAATCCACCAGTGACACCTAGCAGTATATGGTGGCAACCCATCAGAGCTGAATGCGAACCTCTTGGTGTAGCTACCTGTGTGATTAAGTTCTTCTATCTTGAGCTCCGATCAGATTAGGGTTAAGGTAAACTCGTCAAACCCTATTTTCTGTCATATGATGTAATCATTCGATTCGAGTCCGATGTGAAAATCTAAATAGAAATTCTTTCTATTATTTCACTCTACCATGGCCATGGACTTCTGAACTTAATTCTCATGATTATCATAGGGTTGCTCCTCTACCACCGAGGTAGATAGATTCCATCTTGATGCAATCCAGTTCCTATAATGAACATGCTATAGCCAACATACACCTCAGGGTTCCGAATGGCTAGGAGATTAATGATGTAGTCAAACTATAACACCCTCAAGATGAACTATCGATGCACCTCAAGGTCAAAGAATCAGACACACTACTGCAGCATCGAGTCAGTCATTGACGAGAAGGTAGACTCCCTAATGACTACTCGAGGTGGTCATGCTCAGTGCCCTTATTCTCTAACGAGTACCTGTACTCTCACTCCGGTGTCTCCACACCATAGACTCAAGACTCATCTACTAAAGAGAAGCGATTGTACACCAACCTTCCGGATCAATCACCATCCTCGTGATGATCCTATGGTCAGGAGCATTTTATGAGTTAACAATGATTGTTCATGTCTTAAATTTTCAACTCTTGAAAATATGAATTATCATTACCATTAACTCAAAGAATGTATCACAGACACTAAATATACATATGTGATAGAAAATAACCCATTTTATTGATATTAGTCAAAATTACAATTTTGCTCCTAGAAGTGTATTACAAGTGTCAGCCAATTCTAGCTTCTAGGGCACATATATCTAACATCTTCATGAGAGTTCGACGAAGATTAGAAGCTCTTGCTTCCTATTGCTCAGGCTCGATCGAATCTAGAATAGTGTATTTGACCATGAAATATACAAGTATTTAAGCTTTAATGGATGATCGAGGTTGAAATTTTATATCAAATTTAGTGAGTTCAATTGCCTATTTTGCGATTCTTTCTGAAGTATCAGGCTGGTGAAGGACTACTTTTATGGGTTGATCTTTAAAAAATATTACTGTATGCCCTTGAAAATAAGGTTAAAGCTTTCTTGCTGCAATCAATAAAGTATAAGTTAGCATTTTTAATTTAGTATACCTTATTTCAGCATCTCTCAAGACCCAACTTATGTAATAGATTAGTTGTTGAATTTTGTTCTCCTCTCCAATCAAGACAGCACCAATGGCCATAGGTAATACTATTAAATATAAGTACAATTCTTCATTAAGTTTAGGTTTAACTAGAAGGGAAGATGAACTAAGGTAGCTTTTCAATTCTTCATAGGCTTGTTGACATTTCGAAATCCAATAAAAGTTTTTTGGTTATTTGAGCACTTGAAAGAAAGGCATGCAACGTTCTGCTGACCTTGAAATAAAATGATTCAAAACTGCAACTTTTCTCGTCAGGCATTAAACTTTTTTATGATTTTAGGAATGGCCATCTCCTGAATTACTTGGATCTTCTCTAGATTTGCCTCTATGCTATATCTTGACACTATGAATACCAGAAACTTTTTCGAGGTTGCTCCAAAGGCGCATTTTGTAGGGTTCAACTTTATTTTATACTTTCGGAGAGTGTTAAATGTCTCTTCCAAATCTTCAATATGGTTCTTCAAAGATTTGCTTTTGACAAGCATATCATCCACATAAACTTTCATGTTACGATCGATCTGCTCTTTAAAAATTTTATTCACCAAGCGTTGATAGATTGCACTTACATTTTTAAGATCAAATGGCATGACTCTATAATAATAAAGACCATGATCTATAATAACGGTAGTTTTCTTCTCATCCTCAGGTGCCATCCGAATTAAGTTATAACCAAAGAAAGCATCCATGAAGGTGAAGAGCTTATGACTAGAGGTCGCATCCACTAATTAATCAATACGAGATAGAGGGTAGCTATCCTTTGGGCAGGCCTTATTCAGATCAGTAAAATCTATAAATATTCACCACTTTTCATTCACTTTCTTGATAAGAATTACATTTGTAATCCAGTCTGGATAAGATACCTCTCGAATAAATTCAGATTTAAGGAGTTTATCCACCTCATCTATAATTGCCTTCTGATGCTCTTATGTGAAGCTTCATTTCTTTTGTTTCACAAGTCAGTGTGCATGATCCATATCCAAATAGTGCTCCATCAACTTTGCATCTATTCTAGGCATATCTACAGGAATCTGAGCGAAAATATCTGCATTTCTTTGTAAAAAGATAATAAGCTGCCTTTTAGTTTCTTCATCCAAATTCGAACCAACCTAAACTATATGGTCTTTATTCCCATTATTGAAGAAAATCATGACAAGATCATCAATAGGCTCTCCATGTTCTTTAATTGGCTTATCTCAAATATCCAATCCATTTACAAGGCAAACCTCAGATTGTTTACCACCTTGTAAAGCAATTGTATGATAATGATGCGCTAGGGCTTGATCACCTTGGATCTCTCCAACCCCTAATTATGTTAGAAACTTAACCTTCAGATAATATGTTGACACCATAGCTCAAAGTACATTAAGTCCAGATCGTCTGAGAATAGTATTATAGGTAGAAGGAGCCTTAACCACTAAAAAATTAATTTGAGCTTGGGATTATTTTGGATACCGACTTGCCATAATGAGTAAGATGATTATCCCTTCAGCTGGTACTGTATTACTAGTAAATCCTACTAAAGAAGAATTTAGTGGTCCCATACGACCATCAGCTATAGACATTTTGAAAAAAGCATCATAAAGCAAGACATCAGTAGAACTTTTTATTATCAACCAGAATGCAATGTACACCATAGTTGACAATATTTAGAGAAATTACAACTACATCATCATATGAAAATTGAACCTCTGGTGCATCTTCTTCAGTAAAAATGATGGATTCTTCAGTATTCTTCCTCTTCACCATTTCTACTGATCCACTGGCTCCTTCCTGCCATTATCCCCTGGCTATAGTGTTGATGATTCCAAGCGGGGTTGGTCTTCTTTTGGTTCCTCCCTCTAAGGTTGCTCTGGTTGTGGAAGAGCTCTTGGCCGCTCTTCTCTCTTTTCGGATCAGTGTCGTAGGAATCGATCCAGCCAACCTCATTGAATTAGGTTCTCAATTTCATCTTGGAGTTGAATACATTCTTCAGTATCGTGACCATGGTCATAATGGTACAGACAACACTTATTGGGATTATGCTTACTTGGATGAGAATGCATTCTCTCCAACCTCGGTAAATGTTTCTTAATCTCCATCAAAACTTGAGTTTTTGGAACATTCAAAGGAGCATAATTATTAAATCTTCTTGGATGGGGGCTTCACCAAATTCTTCTATCAGGGCATTTTGGCCGATGAGTTCGAGATGGGGTTCGAGTTCGTCTGCATTTAGATGGTGTCCTAGAACATGGCCAACCTTCTCTTGGTCTTTCAAGAGGAGGAGAGGACTTGCTAGATTCTTTTGCTAGACATTTCTTTGCAGCATCATCATCTTGCAATTTGAATGCCTTTTCAGCTCGAGCATAGCTCTCAGCCCGAGCTAACATGTCGATGAAGTCCCGAAGATACTTTTTCTCTAGTGAGAAGAGAAGATCATTGTTTAGAATACCATTTTTCAAAGTGACCATTGCAATAGACTGGTCTAAATTTTGGACCTCTAAGGCTACAGTATGAAGTGGCTGACATAGGCTCGAATGGATTCTCTATCTTTCTACTTAATGTTAATGAGGGAATCCAATCCCCTCCTCTAACGTCGGCTGCTAACAAAGTGAGATATAACTGATGGCTCAATTGATCAAAAGTATAAATGGTACCTAATTTTAGGTCTGAGTATCAGTTTCATGCTGCATCCTTCAAAGTTGATGGAAAAGCTCAGCATAGAATTGGATCCAATGCACCATGTAGTCATATCATAGTTCAAAAGGCTTTCAGATGGTCAATTGAATCCAAGGTCCCATCATAACTTTCAAATTTAGGAAGCTTGAAGTTCAATGGAATAGGTTCTTGCATAATCTGGATGGTAAAGGTGGGTCAATGTAGATCTTTAATTATTTTTTTTGAATTATTTTTTTAGGTTCAAATTTTTTTAAAAATTTTTTTTATATAAATCTATTTTTTTTCAGACGTATACTCGAAGATGTATACTGATCGAATGATTGAAAATCTGATCGAATATAAATTGGACTTCGATCGATCGAAATCTAATCTCTCTCTCTCTCTATATATATATATATATATGTACTCGCACTACTGTGCAGGTATCCACTTTTTCCAACATTGAAATGTGGGACAGGATGATCAAGTGATCTTCCGGCCGTGAGGATTCCTGACAAGTGAAAATTCCCATAACTTATTGATTGTTTAGAGTTGCCGAAATCTCTAGCCAGTTAGTTTTCTAGATTCGGATAATTGCTCTACGCTAATTGCTATTGTAATTTACAAAAAGAAAAAAAAAATTGCTAACTTATATTGCATAATTTGGGGCTGAGTTGCAGAGCTCTTTAATTCACCTATTTATTTCTTGAAGTTTTCGATCGATATCATCATCTTGATCACGAATCTCAAAGTGTGGTGACCTTGATGGGGGAAATAATTTTTCAGGAGTAGAATCATATTCAGAACAGGAACTCATAACTCTCTGTTTTCTCCTTCTAAAACTTCTTGGTTGGCTTCTTCAAGTGGATCTCCCCTTCCCTATATCCTGGTGTTTTAGTGATGGCTTTTCAGATGGTATCAGTACTGGAGCTTGCTGCATAGCCTACGTGGCCTCTGTGAGGCTTCTTATTTGCTACATCAATAGGTTGAATTGATTTGCATCTACTGCTGCCACTGGCTAGGGAGGCTATGGTGCCAGAGCTGGAAGGTTGACTGGTTTTGAATCTAGTCGAGCGATAGTGCCGATTGATCACTGAGAGGATGCTCTTTTAGGAGGCATTTTCTTTGAATGGCGGAGATAATTGCTCGACTGGGTACTCCTTTTAGAATAAGAGCTTAATCTGCCCTTCCTGTAGCATCAATCCTATTGGGGTTGAAAATATACCATGACTGGAAGGATGCTCCTTTAGGAGGCATTTTACTTGAATGGCAAAGATGATCGGTTGACTTGGTACTCATTTTAGAATAAAGGCTTAATCTACCCTTTCTCTCGCACCAATCCTGTTGGTGCTGAAAATGTATTGTTGCTAGAGATTGCTAGAATTGGAGTCTGAGATCTCACCGATGAACCTACAAAATAGAGTCCTAGCCGAAGGTTGGTGGCTTTGGCATCGATCCTCCAATGATCAAGTCAAAAACCTCACCAACAAGAATGAGAAATATAGGAGTAGATAATGAGAGGAGTGCTTAAAGGAGAAAGCATATGTGGAGAGTCTTATGTATAGATGGAGTCTATAACTGATTGATGGTGATAGCTTTAACTAAATGTCAGTAAACCATTCGAACTATTCAGATTTTATTATGAAGGATGGGCTGACGATTATTGCCATCTGTTGGTGGTTAGCTATTATCTATTGAAGTCTGGATGAAGGTCAGATATTTTTTAGCTTAACTATAGGTCATTTGATCTGAGATTATACTGTTGGAGCCTAGGATCGGATGAAATGAACTTGAAGATTATTCTTTGGATTATGAGTGATGAGCTTGTAGATCGGATATCTGATTTGGACTATAATAAGATCGCTTCAACTATTCTTAGAAGCTCGGCTATCTTCAAGGTTAGCTCTTAATGGAGGTTAGTATTTTGATCTGAAGTTGCATTATAGAAGTTGGAGTTGGTAGGAATGAGCTGGAGGGCCAACTGCGTGAATTGGATTTATAATTAAAGCATCAAGTTCAGACGAACTTGAAAGCCGAGCTAACACTACCTCTTAATTGAAACTACAACGAGATTATTGTTATTGAGTTAATGGAGTTTGGCCAAATCCAAGGTCAGATCCTATTGAATTCTAGTGTTGTAGAGTGACCGTCGCTTATCCTAAACTGAAGATCGGAATCAACCAAGTACCGAGCCTCCCTAGTGGCTAAAGTTTATTTGACTAAAAGTCAGGTCATGGCAAGATTTGCTGCTACAATGACATTATTATCAAGCCTGAATTGAAGGTTGGAATTAATTGAATTTGGGGGAGCAAATTCTTTAGTGTTGAATTGATCCTAAAAACCAATTTAATTGCACATCGAACAGGATTGTATCTTGAACCTGAATAACATCTTCCAGGGACCAATAAGGTACAACTTGCCCGAACTTTGGCAAAAAATATTTTTTCTCCAACAAAATCCATTACAACCTCATTATCTATAAACAATAATGATCAAATTATCAAAAAATGTATCCTAAAGCCAATCATCTAAGTAGTAGATGATTGGAATTAGTATATGAATTATCTAATAATAATAGTAATTTGGTTGTTTCATCAATAAAATTCTATCTTCCTTAAATGAACTCCTAAATTATGATGAAATCCTTAGAACCACAATCAATCGATAAAGAAGAATTTATCGGATGGTTCTTAAATTATTCATGACCAAATGATAAGTTATTAACAAGGATGATAACTTATCGAGTGTAGGTCGCTGTATGCCATATGCATTGGTTGTCCTCATAACCAAGTGGTGTGGAGATACTGGCATCGCATCTAGATGAGATGTAGGAGTACATCTACACTGAACGTGATCAATATAGCACTCTACAGTTAAGAGTAGCCTAGCTAAGGCCAATGGGTATAAGTGTCCCTCCGATCTAAGATCACCACGGTAACTTGCGAGCAACTCACTGTACTTTGGTGCTGGACTATCTGTATTTCTAATATAGATGATGGAAGATTTTTAGACATAGTCACGTACTTGTAGAGTCAGGGTGTGAGTTAAGATGGGATTAACCACTCCTGATTAACTTCAGAAAGAGAATATCTTGCTGTGTTTCAATTGAGCAAAACCAAGGCCTAGGTAATCCTCATGAGGTATCACGGGATTTGCAAAATTTTGAGACATAATAGAGATGACTTGTATGAGTGTTTGACAACATACTCAAAGTCATCTTGAGCATTATCGATCATAGAGATGAATTATATGGTAACCATTGGCCAGGGTTCTAAGAATATTGGTTTGCATACATTCAACCTATCCGAATGTCAGGAACCATTGCTAGATGGTAACTTTGATTAATATAGGAATTGGTTTCTATACTACCAACTTAGGTTCGAATCCATGGAGTCATACACATTAGAGCTTGTAACCTGATCGGATGATTAATCGATGATTGAGAATCATTTCATGGTCAAACATTCAATGTGATTGATATTTGACCTAATGCAAGTATTACAGGAGGATCGATTAGCAATTGAATTGCTAATTAGCTCAATTTAATTAAGTAATCAGGCTGAGATCAAGTCTAATTAAATTAGATTCAATTAGAATTAGTTTGGACTTAATTGGATTAAGTTCAATTGGTTTATTGGATAAGCCAATAGCAAGAAAAAATCAATTCCTAGTTGGACTAAGATTTAAGTGCATCTAATTCCAAATTGACTTTGGATTTAAATCATAATTAAATATAATTTAATTTAATTTAATTAGGCTTCTAATTAGACTAGGATCATTTTTAATTGGTTGTATTTAATCTAATTTAAATATGAATTAAATTGGGCTTTGACCTAGTCAAATAGGAGTCCCAGTTGGACTGGGACTCTCTCCCTTTCCTTGCACCAATAATAGCTCACGCCCCACTTTTAACTTTTAGATTTTTTTTATGTATTCCCACGCCCAGGAAGGCCTTCCACGCCTACATATCAGATTATTTGGGAGTTTGTTTTGACTTGGTCAAAATAAGAAAGAGTTGGGATTTCTTTCCTTCTTGCAAGAGTCCCCTTTTTGACCAAACTCCTTTCTCCCTTGTGCGCCACCTCTACCCACACCCTCCTTTTGAATTCTGACCTTTCACCCTTTCTTTTGGGCATTGGTTTTCTATTTCATATGCCAAAAATCAAAGGAAGGGCATCCAAGAGTTGGACGTCCCATAGAAGTCCTTCTTTGACTAGGTTTTGACCTAGTCTTGCAATAAAAGATGGACACCTCTTATGAGATAATTTGAGGATGTAAAAAATCCTAGAAAAATCATAAAAAATTAGAGGAGAAGGAGGAGAAGGTGTGGAGGATTTGTGTTGCCATGATTCTTTGAGAAGAGTCCTCAATTAAGACATCAAAGATTGATATCTTGAAGAGACAAGATAAGAGAAGATTGTCCTCTCTTATAATTTTCTTTTATATTTCTCTCTTCCTATTTTATTTTTGATTTTTATATGATAAAAATCTGAGAGAGAGAGAGAGAGAGAGGAAGGGCTTAAGGAAAGATGGCACCAAGATCCTTAGAGAAAAGGTCTTCATCTAGACATCAATCATTGATGTCATGGAGGCACAAAGGTAAGAGAAGATTATCTTCTCTTTATTTTCTTTTGAGTATCTTCTTCTTCATTATTTTATATGATTTTTATATGATAAAGATTTAAGAGAGAGAGAGGAAGAGAACATGGAATCTATGCTCCAAGGTGTTGGGGCATGGTGATCCTTTTTAGACATGATCTAATCATGTCCTGATGCGAGAAGAAGAAGAGAAGGTCTTCTCTTAGGTTTCCTTGAGAGCCCTTCTTCTCAATTTTATTTATGAGATTTTTATGAGAAAAATCTAAGGGTGTGATATCTGAAAAATTAGAAAAAAATCTAGAGGAGAAGGTCTCCTCTGAATGTAGCATAATAGATGTTTTCAAGACATCAACCATTGACGTCCTGAAGGAGAAGATTTGTCTTCTCCTAGGGTTTATTCCATATGTCTTTTTATTTATATTTTATGAAAGATCCAAGGGTTGGATTCCTCTCTCATTTCTCCTCATATTCTTCATCTCTTGGATTGTCCAAGAGATCCAAAGAATATATATTTGATTAACCACCAGGAGGGATTAGCAAGAAGCTAGCACTTCGAATAGATCTTCGTTCGACGAACCTTCGATCTATGTTGTAAGTTCGTATGGATCACCTGTAGAGGTTGAATGCATGTGTGGCTCCAAAGATAATAATGGATTCAGCCATGGTATTCTCAATCCATGCAAAGGTAAGAGATCTGATCTCTTGGTGACCTAGATGCAATCTAGGATTAGATCTAGAATTATTCTAAATCTAGGTATTGATATGATCAATACCACTTATGATTAATTTAATTTTAAATTTATATTTACATCATAACATGTTATAAATCCTTGATGTAGAATTTTGTAATTTGATTACATGCATGTTGTAGATTAAATAGTTTAATCTATGTCTTTCGCTGCTCTATATTTTGAAAAAGTTTTGAAATCTATGCATGAAATCCTGCATGTTTTCTATCAGTGGTATCAGAGCATCTAGGTTCTATTATAATATATTTATGTATAGTTTAAATTAAATCTAAAAATTAAAGTTAATTAAAGATCGCACATACTACCATAAGGTTGTTCTGTTGTAAGGTTAATCCCTTACAATGAAAAGGTTGTCCTAGTATGTGATGATCTAAATCAAAATCATGAATTATTTAGATTAGATCTAAGAAAATTTATGATTTAATTTTTTGATTTAAATTTAAAATTTAATAGATATTAGATCTATTTTAGATTATTTAGATTAGATCTAAATAATATCAGAATTGTACATACTGCCATAAGGTTGTCCTGCTGTAAGGTTTACCTCTTACAGTAAAAAGATTATCCTAGTATATGCTGATCCAAAAAATCTAAATCATAAATATGTTAGATGAGATCTAAAATAATTTATGATTTATTTTTAAATTTTAAATTTAATTTTAAATGGTTTATGATCTAATCCACATGATGTGTTTTATGTTTAGATCTAATCCTCTTATTGCATATGTTGATATGTAATTTTTATTTTGAATCTAGAATGTATATGTATGACATATTTATTTTATAAAAATTAAATTATGAATTTACTTTCTACAAAACCCTAGATTTGAAATGCTAGGACATGATGTAAATAATGAAATAAATCAGATCTAAAACTATATATTGAATATGATTCAATACAATTTGAAAATGTTTCAAACAATAAAATTAGAAACTAGTTCTGAGATTCCATAAACCTAAACCCATAAGACTTGAACTTAATTGAGAATTAAGTGATTGTTTAGGATCTAGATTTATGATTTGAAGATTCTAAGATAATTTCATAATACATGGGTTAAAAAAAAATGGGTTAGCTTTGATCAAGTCCTTAACTGGGTTAGACCTAGGGTTAGATTAAATATGGACATAGTTAAGAAATTGATCAAACCTAATTAATAGTTAGTTAGGATTAGGTCACTTCTATAGATCACTTCAATAGTTGTAGTTGATCAAAGTCCATACATCTAACAAATATATGCTAATCATGGCTCAATGGTCAAGCCTAAGTCTTTAGGCAGACTAAATCAAAACTGATAAACCAATTGATATCTAAGATAAGTCTGGCATCCCAGACAAATGGTTTTTAATTGGTAGCCTACTTACCTAGCCATTTTTTATGATATCTAAGGCAAGTCTTGGTAGACCCTTCCACCAATCTCACTTATCTGGCCAATGTGGTTAATCAAGTTTTTGATTAGGTTGCTCATTGATTCATGCTAACCCATATCACATAGAAAATTAGTGAGACTGATTTTATTTAGTGAGACTGATTTAGATGCCCAAGGATTGTAATTGATCCTAGTCCTCATCAGTGACTTGCAAAGTCAATTGGAGAACCTAACTTGATGAAGTTAGAGAGAGCAAATTGATCCATGTCCTTTCTATCCTTAAGTCACTAATAATTTAAATCCTCTAAAATTATTAGATCCTTAAAGTGATAAAGTTATGGAGATAACGGAGTCATAGCCTCTCATTAAGGTGTTTGATAATGCGTTCATTAACTCAATAATTATTAGAGGCCCAAAGGCTTGGTGCTTATTGACTAATGGAATTATCATCCATCATATGACGACTTGGATGTGTCTCTCTAATGGTGGTTGGGTTGGCCAACCAAAGTTAGGCCTGATCATTTATTGGTTGGATGTGCCAAGTATGGTCATGTTAATGGTTGGACCTAATTGGATCCTTTTCTGAGAAGGCTAAATCCAACTGATCAGGACCTGGGGCAAAATTAAAATTACTAAAAATTATTTGGAGAAATAATTGGTTATGAACCTACCCTTAGATGTACATGGGTGGACCAACCAAAGTTGGGCTCGTGTGCAGTCTATGTGGATTCTAGTACGTACTAGAAAATTAAAGTAATTCCTTGAATTGGAGGTAAAGGCTACCAATTTGAATAAAATAGTGGAAGAACCTTTAGACTAAAGTTCAAGTCTTTAGACTTAAAATGATTCATATACAATAGGTCATTATTCTCTATTAAGGCTAAATCCTAATTGCTCCTATTACTGTTAGACAGTGAAGACTTATGGACCCAACTTCGATAATTAGTAATCGAAAGTTGAATATGGTTCAGCAGTATGAAAATGGGTTCGTCATTGGGATTGATCTGAAGCCCATAAAATAATAGTCCAAGATTAACCCAAAATCAGCAATAGTACTCTTAATGTTCTGAAACACGAATCATTAGAAGAAGTCATTGTCTTGCTTCCCTTGACACAACATTGAACAAGAGCAAAGGAGTAAGAAGTTGCTTCATTAAAGATGCTTATATAAAATAACTTAAAACTTCTCTAATAGTATATAAGTTCTACTATTTAAGTATTAGATACCAGTGGCCTTTAGCATCTCGTTGCAAAGACTTAAGGTAAGTGAATGTACATACACCCTAGAAAATTATGTCATGATCTCTATGTTTGCATTACAGGCTAGTCTATTGACAAGAATAGGATAAATGGATCTAGCTTTTGAGAGAAAAACTCAAATAATTCAATGATTAAGATCATTGATAGCCTATAACTCTTGTCTTTTGGGAAGATACAAAGTCATCTTTTACTGAAACAGGGAAGAGCCGATAACGTCTAATCTCTACATAGTGAATCGTATGTGGAAACCTTGAACTTAAAGTGGCCAAAGGAGACATTAATATTTCATCTACAGACGCACTCTACTCTAGGCATGGTCACGTTAGGAAATCCAATCTTAAAGTGATCAAACACTTCAATAATGAAAAAAAACACAAACTGATAAGGTATTAAAACCTCGATCAGACGCGACGCAAATACCTATCCATGAGTTATGACATATCTAGAAGAATAGATTCTCTCTCAATGGATTTCTTTTTAGAATATAGTAATATTTAAAAGAGAAATTAAACTTTATTAGACATGGTTCACAATCACAATAGGATATACTTGTCTGTCTGTTGTAGGGTTTTGCCTTGTGACTATTTTTAACTCTGAAAATTATACCAAGTCTTAATGCTAACTTGCATTGACTCCATATGGGATGTGGATCGGACCATAGACCCTTAGACTCTCCTCACTTTCGAATTAGAGTTGATCAGTCATATATCGTATACTTTGCCACAGATAAAACTTGATCTTGATCCAATAAGTGTTAAGGATTATTAATCTGCTATCTAAAGACATAAGAATGTCATTACAGCGTAGAGCATTCTTTTTGAAAGAAATTTCTTAGAGAAGTAAATAGCCTATCAAGTTGAACTTGGTAAAAGTTTGACTGGTAGAAAAGAACCGAACGTTATTGAAAATTATAAAATTGAATTTGATCAGACAAATTCGAGCCCATTAAAGTATCACCTTCTAAGAAGATCCGTAGAGTACCATGTTAGCCGCACAAATTACTTCATGTCCAGTCCGGGATGTACAATCATGTTGAATCGATGAGAATCATAGATCACATCACGCTATATGGATAACTTCGTGCAATTGGCCGTGATTTGAGAATGGCTTGGAGCCTATGATCAAATTGGAAGGTTCTATGAAAATCAATAAGTGTATGGATATCTAGTTGAATTCACCTAAAGTGTAAAAACCTATTTGGTGTGAATGGATTTGTACCATAGATCAGAATATACTATCAGATCGGGAAGCAAAGGACCTATACAAGCCATCTGCAGTTCCATCATAAGAGTTTTTAAAATATACGTTCCTGATACGTTATATCTCTATTATGAACAAAGACCATACCACTGAATGCTTCATATTATTAGGACAAAATATTTTGTAGTGTTATTCACTTGTAATTTTTGAAGGATTGAAATTCTCTTTAATCCAGAATAGCATTCCAACAATGCAAAGAATAAAGTTTAGCTTTCATCTTAATATCCATGTAACCTCATATTAGACATGGTACACCTACTCACATGTAGAGGTATTTGTGCAACATACCAAAATCTGATCCAAGTACAGAAGCCACTGGAGGATTGTATAGACACAATGCCCTAATATTTGGAAAATTACTAAGATCCATGACTCAAATATAGGCATTATACTGAGCACTTAAAATTATATTGATGTTTGAATTTTCAGTCAGAACACAGATGAAATAAAGAGATTGTCCATCCAATACTCTAAGTGTAGAGCTAATCTATCCGGAAGAGGTTCACAATTAGATATCATTAGACGCTTCTCCATTAGTGATATAAGAGTACATACGTGGTATATAAGAATCGCATTGTAAGCTGTGGCAGTTACTGAGGTCCATTAGTAGTTGGTGTGGCACACTCCACCACCCATGGTCTACCTATCATAAACTGGAGCCAACGTTAGGCTAAAGAACCCAAAGGATACAAGACATAGTCTGTATCAGTTTTCATCTTTAGTATAGTTGATCTGTGGTGACGATCGATACTTTAGGAAACTAATTAAAAGAGAGAAATGCTGACCGATCCTTTGCTAAGACCATTGAACTAAGGGAGTTCTATGAACTCAGTGAAAAATAGGTATTAATGAATCATTCTGATTGACTGTTAGTCCAAGTGAATTTGTTGAAAAGTGTCCTAACAAGCTAGTCATCTCAAGTAAGTAGTTGATGAATTAAGTAACATGAATTACAAATAATAATAGTAATTTGGTTGATATTTCATCATAAAAAGTTCTTCTTTTATAATTTGAACTCTAAATTATGAAAAATCCTTAGAACCACAATCAATCGATAAAGAAGGAATTTATCTGATGTATCTTAATTGTTCCAACCAAATGATAAGTTATTAACAAAGATGATAACTTATCGAGTGTAGGTCGCATGTATGCCATAATCGCGTTGGTTGTCCTCATTAACCAATGTGTGTGAGACACTGGTATGCATCCAGATGAGATGTAGGAGTATATCTAGCACTGAACGTGACCATATGTAGTCTCTACATCAAGAGTATAGCTAAGCTGCAATGGATATAAGTGCTCCTCCAACTGAGATCTTGCTATGGTGAACTTATGAGCAACTCACTATACTCTTCGGTGCTGGACAACTGCCTAATTTCTAATATAGATATGAAAGATTTTTTAGGTACAGTCAAGTATTTGTAGATGGTGTGTGAGTCAAGATAGGATTGACCACTCTTGATTAACTTAGGAAGAGAATGTCTCGCTGTGTTTAATTTAGCAAAAATCTAGCTGGGTAATTTCTCATGATAGTTTAGGGGAATTATCGAAAATTTTGAGATACAATAGAGATGACTGTATGAGCTTTGATAGATACTCATAGTCATCTTGAGCATTATTGGTCAATAGGGATGATTAATGACTACCTGGCGCTAGGTTCTAAGGAATGATTGCTTTGCATACATTTGACCTATCCTAACGTCGGAACCATTGCATGATGGTTAACTCTTTCGATTGGTAATAAAAATTGATTTTTTATTACTCATCAGCATAGGTTCGAACCTATAGGAACACATATAGACTTGCAACGCTGATGAATGGTTAATCATGATTGAGAGATCATTTTTAAGATAAAACATTCAATACAATTATGTTTAGCCTAATTCCAAGTGTTATATGGAGGATCGATTAGCCAATTAGATTGCTAATTGGCTAATTTATTGATGCAATTAGCTGAGATCAAGTCTAATATGAATTAAATTCAATTAGAATTGGTTTGGACTAAATTAGGTTAAGTTCTAATTGGTTATTGGATAAGCTAATAGCAAGGGAAAATCAATCCTAATTGGACTAAGATTTTAAGTGCATCTAATTCCAAATTGACTTTGGATTTAAATATAATTAAATATAAATTTAATTAATTTAATTGAGCTCCTAATGACTACTAGAATATTTTAATTGCTTGTACTTAATCTTGATAAATATAGAATTAAACTGGGCCTTTAACCTAGTTAAATAGGAGGATCCCATCCCAATGGGACTCTCTCCATTTCTTGCGCTAATCAATAGCTCACCACCATTTAAATCCAGATTTTTTCTATGTATTTCCACTCCCAGAAGGCCTTCCATACCCACATATCAGTTTTTTTGGGAGTTTGTTTTGACTTGGTCAAAACAAGAAAGATTTGGGATTTCTTTCCTTCTTGCACAGTGTCCCCCTTTTTGACCAAACTCGCTTCTCTCCTTGTGGCGCCACCTCTACCCACCCCTCCCTTTTGATTTCCACCTTTCTCCCTTTCTTTGAGTTTGATTTCTATTGTTCACACAGCCAAAAATAAAGGAGGGGCATTCAAGAGTTGGACGTCCATAGAAAGTCCTCCTTTGACTAGGTTTTGACCTAGTCTTGTAATTAAAGTGGACGCCTCTATGACAATGTTGAGATAGTGAAAAATCCTAAAAACATTATGAAAAATTAAGAGAAAGAAGGAGAAGGCATGGAAAATTATGGTGCTAAGATCTTGAAGAAGAGCCCTCAATTAAGACATCAAATTGATACTTGAAGGAGACAAAGTAAAAGAAAGATTCATCTTCTCTTATAATTCTCTTTTATTTTCTCTCTTCATTTATATTTATAATTTTTATATGATAAAAATAATCTGAGAGAGAGAGAGAGGAAGGGCATGAAAGATGAAACTAAGATCCTAGAGAAAAATCTTCATCTGGACATCAATCGTTGATGTCATGAAGGCACAAAGGTAAGAGAAGATTACTTCTCTTTATTCTTTTGAGTGTCTTCTCTTCATTTATTATTTTATATAATTATTTAATGATAAAAAAATTTGAGAGAGAGAGAGAGGAAGATGTGTGAATCTGTACTCCAAGATGTTGGGGCATGGTGATCCTTTATTGAACATGATCTGATCACGTCTTGATGCCAGAAGAAGAAGAAAGAAGGTCTTCTCTTAGGGTTTCCTTGAAAGCCCTTCTTCTCAATTTTATTTATGAGATTTTTGAAAGAAAAATCTGAGGGTTGTGATATCTAAAAATTAAAAAAAGAATCTAGAGGAGAAGGTCTCCTTTAACCTAGCATAATAGATGTTTTTTAGACATCAACTGTGATTCCTGAAGGAGAAGATTTGTCTCTCTAGGTTAATTCATATTCATTTTATTTCTATTATAGGAGATCAAGGGTTGGATTTCTTTTTGTTCCTCCTCAATTCCTTCCATCTCTGGATTGTCCAAGAGATCGAAGAACATGATTTGATTAACCATCAGGAGGGATCTGCGAGAGCTAGCACTCGAGGATCTTCATCTCGAACCTTCGATCTATTTTGCAGTTCGTCGTGATCACCTATAGAGGTTCATGCATGTTGCAGCGCTAAAGTATACAATGGATTCAATGTGGAGTTCTCAACCCGTGTGAAGGTAAGAGATCTAATCTCTTGGTGACCTAGATGCAATCTAGGATTAGATCTACGAATTATTCTAAGATCTTAGGTATTTGAATATATCAATAACTACTTATGATTAATTTAATTTTAGATTTATATTTATATCATAACATATTATAGATCCTTGATGAGAATTTGTAATTGTGCATGCATATTGGTAGATAAATAGTTTAATCTATTCTTCCCTGCCT
>QRFJ01002489.1:254886-259947 GCA_006176705.1 Cocos nucifera | reverse complement strand
ATATGCTTCCTAATTCCTATATGTTTCCATATTCCCTATAGTGCTATACCATTCCCTCTCTTTTCTTCCCACTCCCTCACCGGTCCCCTCTGTAAAGATCTTTTCCTGCTTAGGTTAGCTCTACTTCCTAGCCTGCCTGGTCTACGCCCATCAAAATGGAGCATTGTGTCTCGATGGAAATATCCCTTTAGGTTGAGTAAGAAGCTATATCTCCATAGGTTGATCGTCTCAACGCCCCTTTCTTTTCAGCAACAAGTCCAGCTTAAGCCCTATCATGTCAATGTCACTAGTGACCTTCAAATAATGTAAAATGCCTTCTTTCCTGGTCTCAATTGCCCTTGTTAGCCTTCTCCCGAAAATGCTCTTTCATCGCTCTGAACTCATCAAGTGCTAGTGGCCTAGTCTGCCTGCCTGCTTAGCTTATCTTTTCTATTTCTCATTTGTAAGGCCCTTCCCGTCCCTTGAGTGAGTTAGATAGCCCATTCCTTGCTGATTGCCTAACTTCGGGTACTTTTTCAAGGCTCACACTACAACAAGAGTCCGAGCGACTAGAAAGAGGCTTGAATAAAGAAAGAGATTTGTACTGTTTGCGCTTACTTACCAATCTGCTTATTAACAAACAAACACAGCCATGTTCGCTTACCCCCTTGCCTACCAATGATACAGGAAGGCTTACCTCAGACCCGAAGCCCCTATGATTGCTTCCACTTGAAGAGACTGACTTGCGCCATAAGTACTAGACTTTGATAAAGGAATGGGGAGGCGGAGATATTTCATACTTGAATGGTAATCGTAAAAAGATAAGAAAACCCTGCTACCGGAAAGCGCCTATTAAAGAAGAGGGACTCGATTAAAGGACTCATACAAGACTTATTCCAGACCTATCCCTTCGCATGCTTCTAAGGCTCATCTCTTCGATTGCTTTCTAGCTTGCTTGACTCTCCATCCCCTCTTTGCTTTCTGGCATATTCTACTGAGCTACCCCTTTCCACTCTGGAACTGGCTTGAAGAAATACCTAAACTCACTTCGCTACCTCTCTTCTGATCTAAGTCCTCGCTCTTAGGCAAGAGCTTGAAGAGAGTGATTTTGGAAGTAAACTGAATCTTCCTAAAATTTGATTCGCTGGGAAGCACATAAAGGAAGAATATGAGCACCTTACCCCTTATTCATTTCTTCCCCCGATGCCCTTATCCTTTTCACTCAGAAAGTCCTTTCACCCGAAGCCCCTATGCTTGCTTGCTGTCTTCGGAAGAGGTAGTAGAAGTCCTTCTGCACTGCACTCTTTAACTAGAGGATAGGTCGGCCTTACTCCCGTATCTCTCTTAAATTTATAAAGCTCGGCGAGAAAGGGTTGGTTAAGAACTATTGACTGTAAACCATAGCAGTTACAGTCACTCAATGGAGATGTTCGCCTTTGGAATGAAGATGGATGAACAGGCACTTGAGCCTGGAACTGATGAAATTCGGGGAAAACATGGAACCGGTCACTATACTGGGGGGGCGAGACATGACCGCGACTTAAGATTCAAGTACCGTTGAAAAGACTAAAGGAACGGGGGGAATGACTACCTGTAATAAAGCACAGGCTAATACGAGCCGACCAGAAGAAGCAAGGCTTAGATTACCAGATCCTGGACACAATCTTCCTAGAGATGGAGAGCCCCTTGCCTCGCCTTTTCTAGCCTCTCCTTCTTGCTTGCTTACCTAGCTCTTGTCTTAGTGACTCTTCCTCTTTTCTAGGTTTTTTTTCTGAGTGTTAAAACGGTAGATTTTTAATTTGCCAATGAATTGGATCCGCCCCGATTCGATCAAAAATGGGATTCTTGGCTAGAGAAAGTTCTGTGACATGGACGCCCAGCCCAACTCGGTCGGTCGGTTGGCCCACCTAACAGATGATGATATTCTCGATCGATTTGATCGAATTTTTAAAAGTCTTTCTCACTATTCAGAACAGTGGAGCTTTCGATCAAGATGTTCTCGCCTCCCCCGTTCGGGCTCTCGCTCGAATCGGAACCCTTATGCGTTGGTAGGCTTTCGACTCAATCTAATAGCCTACCTATCGGGCGCCAATAAAAAAAAGATAAAATTGTCGCATGGGCTCATCATCTGATGCAGAACCGATGCGAGAGGGATAAAAAAAATGGGAGAAGCGGGGATTGATAGCTTTCAAGAACCAGTGGAAAGGAAAGAGAGGTCTATGTCAATTTAGGCCAAAAACTTCTCCGTAGGTCGTGGACTCGGGTTCTGGTTCTGGTGAACTACTCGTTTCACCTAATGCTTAGCGCTACACTCCGCATCCTAACGGAAGCCATCACTTGTTAACGAACGTATAGAAAGAAAGATATGTTCTCTCTTTTTAAAAGAGAAAAATATGGCGAGCAGGTGGTATCGATATGGTATCGCATGTGACTCCTCTGTCGATGAATGTTCATTTATTGTACTTCATCTATATGATATGGCATTAGGTATCGTATAGATCGATATTCATGCTTGCCTAGCTCATGGGCAAAGGAGGTAATGTCAATTGTAGCACTTCCAGAGTCAACTTCCCACGTACTCAAGGGCGTCCCCAAACCCTTTCCTTCGGACCAAGTCGTAGAGTTCCCAAAGGAAACCGTACCTAAAGAGAATACTCTCCTCAGGACGCTTCTTCCAGTCCCTCATAACAACCGGTACCTCGAACAGATCCTGAAGTTTCGGGTCTGTGTCTAGGACGACCGTGTGGTACCAATGGACATACCTTAACCAGTCCTTCATCCAATTATAGAATAAAGTCCTTTCAAGGATCCATATTTCCCAAAAAAAATGAGATTGTCCGGAGAGAGAGTGAAATCCCGCCCCTGCTAGCTAACATAGATATCTATTCTCGGTGCGCATATTCTTTATTTAGAATCTCTTCCCGACCAGGCCAGGCTTCGCATCAATGACGGAATCGGTCATCGGCAACTTTTCTGAGTCTTTCCGTCATCTTATCCCGCCTCCAAGCATTTCCTCACGCACAGGCCTATGGGCTTAAGCAAGCCCCTTAAGAAAAGTCTTTCATTTCTTGTTCGAGTTTCGTTAGCTGAACATCATTTCTCGTTACTTGTTACGGTTGGTTTGGTTGAGTCCCGGGTTGCCTATTTGACTACCAGTCAATGAATGATTGATTGATTAGCAACGAGAAAAGACTTTTTAGGCTAGTCAGGTGTACGTACTTAGTTCACAGTCGATTGATATTCATTTGTATTAGCTGACTGAACAGAACATCAAGGTGACAGGATTCGAACCTATGGCCCTCTGTACCCAAAACAGATGCGCTGACCAGACTGCGCTACACCTCGTCTCCCCCCCGGAACATATAGATCCACCCGATCGATAAACACTCGAACCGAACTCGCCCACCCCGCTTTGGGCACAGGGACGCGAGAACCACCGCTTTTTGGAAATCTGCCTCCAAGCCTCTTTCATTCACTTTCATTTCTTCCTTCATCCGGCTCGCTCTCGGCTACGTGTCCTTTGGACCAAAAGCCCGCTTAGAAGTGGATTCGAACCACTGACACAAGGATTTTCAGTCCTTTGCTCTAACCTGCTGAGCTACCTGAACCACTTTCCTAAAGTCTCTTTTCTTCATCTATGAGCGCCCTACCAGCAGTGGAGGAGCTTGCTCAAGAACCGAGGGCCGGCCAGGGACTGGACGGCCCTCGTTCGGTCAGGTGTTCTTCGCTATAGACGCCACCAAGAACAAGAAAGAGGCGCTCCGCTCCTAGTCACTAAGTAGTGCTATTCTGTCCTCCGGGGGACTCCATCAAGAAGAGGTTCTTTCTCTCACGTAATTTCGCCCGCCCGTTCCACTTCCGTGCCGGAGGAAATGGGATTCGAACCCATGATACAATCTTCTTGTATGTCGATTTAGCAAACCAATGCCTTAAGCCACTCAGCCATACCTCCAAGTTGTTGATCGGAATTGGATGTGCCGGGTTGGGTTGGTTGCCCGAAGATCCGATTCACTGCGTAAGCCGTAGCGCGCGTACTCTTCTTTACTGAGCGAGACAGACTCTATCCAGATCTATGGATCTCCCCAGCATCCAAGCGAGACTCCAAATCCGCCACTCGTTGGGCGACGCCTTGCTTTCTATGAACACCTCACCACTGAATGATGAACTTAGCCAGTCTTCGCCTCCGACCCGACCAGGAGAGAACACACGGTCAAGCCAAGCCGCCCTTCCTCACCTGCCTGAATGGAATTCATATCTCCTTCGTCTAGTCGAGAAGGGAAAAAGCCCGGCGGGGAACTGGACCGTGACTCTTCTAAACCATTACATTACGGAGAAGTCCATTCTCGTCATGATCGATCCACGTCCTACCATAGTGCCCGGAGAACCAGGCTTGCTTAGCTTACCAAGCTAGCTTACTAAGCTAAGCGCGAAGGAATTTCTCTAAGATTGCACGAGCTAGCCAGAAGGTAGCGTAGCTTGCTTCTAGAAGATTCTATAGTGATCCACTGGAATCGGCCTCGGGTGACGCCTCCCTGCTCGGAGAAAGATTTCATCCCTTGGTCGTTAAGGTGGGGTGAAAACTGCAACTAATGCTCTTTCTCCGTCGTCGAATACGGGATACTAACTTTCAATGGTAGGATCAAGCCTCGCATCCCCAGAGCCATATGAAGACTAGCCTGCCCTTCCAATCGGGGTTATAACGGGTTCGGTATCAGCAACACCAGCCAATCGTGTTGGTACGGTGGGTTCCCCATACCCACTATTCGGAAAAAAAGCTTGCCATAGCAGCTCAAACCTCCGATCGGGAAATGGGAGTTCTAACCGGCCCTAGCCCCCAATTCCGAACAAAAGCTTTGATTGGACCGAGGTTCGTGCAGGGAGGGAATAGGAACTAATAACGATGGTTCGAGGTTGAGCTCACCGGCCGCCCTACGTCAGTAGTCTTCCTAACTTCTATTCCCTTTTTTTGTTCTAAGGTAAGGCCCCGAGGTCCTTCAAGAACAGCATTGCGGTCGCAACGGGGCTCTGGGTGAATATTGTCCGCCCGTGTGAGCCGGGCTGTGAATATTTATACGTCGGGGT